>PVKH010028442.1:0-12847 GCA_004027955.1 Chaetophractus vellerosus
TACCTCTCTGCATTTCTAGGGCCTTCGTTGAGCTCCTTACCTCTCAGCTTCCAGTGGGGCAACCCAGCATCTAACGTAGTAGCCACCCCTTCCAATCCTCCCCACAGCTGCTAAGAGAATCCCCCTAAAAAGGGAGTCTAAATGCCAAAGTCCTAAGGCCCACAGCCACCCACTGCCCTCAGCACCGAGCCCCAACTTCTCAACAGGGGCATCCTGCTCGAGCCCTCAACCTCATCTCCTGCTGTCCGTGCAGCCACCTGCCCCCTGCTGCTTTCCTCCTCAACGTCTCTGCCCAGGAACCCAAAATGCTAACAAACATACCAAGAGACACCCAAACTCACTAGTGATCAGAGAAATGCAAACCAAAACCTGAGAATAAGGTATCGTTTTACACCTGTTAGAACCCTGGACAAGGCCAAGAGTTGTAGCATGGGCATTAGGAACTTCCGGCCCTGCTGGTGGGAGTGAAGATGACAGCAAGCATTTCGTTTGGTTTTTAGGAGGCCCCGGGGACCGAACCCAGGACCTCCCATGGGAGGGAAACAGGTGTTCAACTGCTTGAGCCACGTCCGCTCCCCACCAGCAGGCATTTTGGAGAACACATTTATGTAGTTAAACGACGTACACACAGTCGTCTTCCTGGGAATATCCTCCAAATTCTCATATTGGCCCATAAGGCAAGATGAACAAAAAAGCTCATGACAGCGTCCAGAGTGGGAAGCAATGTGGACACCCAATGCCAAGAGTGAACAGGTAGAAGGTGCTGGGATTGACTCATTAAGTTGCCTATATCCACGCCCTCTGCAACGTGACTTCTCAGCACCTCCCACCAAGAGGCAGAGTCTGTTTCCCCGCACTCTGGATCTGGGTTGGACCTGTCACTGGTTTTGGCCACTAGAACACAGTGGAAGGGACTGCATGCTAGTTCCAAGCACAGCCCTTGTGCATTTCCCCGCTCTCGGGCTCTTGTCCTGCCACATGAACAAGCTCGGGCTAGCCTAACGGAGGATGACAACAATGAGCCATGACCCTCCCACATCATCCAGCCCTCACCGGACCACGGAGGAATGAGTGACACCGGCTGAGCTCAGCAGAGCCAGACACAAATCAGCCAAACCACTCAAGCAGCCCACTGACGCGTGAAAAAATGAGCGACAGTTATTTAAGTCATTATACTTGGGATGGCTTATTACAGAGCAGAGCTACTGATACACTCCCCAGGCTGCACCACGCAGCTATGAGAAGCAATGGACTAGATGGGCCCATAACAGCATGATCTGATGTTAACAACATAGACCCAACTGGACGAGAAACTAAACGAGATCATTTGTGCAAATGGAACTGTGTTAAAACATCAAGTCAGGGAAGCGGATGTGGCTCAAGTGGTTGGATGTCCGTCTACCACATGGAAGGACCCAGGTTCGATCCCCAGGACCTCCTGGTAAAAGAAAAAAAAAAAAAGGAAAAAGAAAGGTGAGCGGGCAAGCCGAGCCATGCAGCAAGATGATGACACAACAAAAGAGAGACACAGAGATGAGCCAGAAACCAGGAACTGAGGTGGCGCAAGGGACAGGGCACCTCTCTCCCACATTGGAGGTCCCTGGGATTGAATCCCGGTGAAGCTTGGAGGAGAAAAATGAGAAGAGAAGGCAATAAACAGACACAGAAGATCACCCAGAGACTGGACACAGACAGCAAGTGGGAGCGGAGACGACTCATAGAACGGTACACCAAAAAGAAAAAATAAAATCCATTTCTAAAAAAAGTTACTGAACTTAAAAAAAAAAAAAACATCAAGTCAATACACATTTTATTTCTTAAAAAATGCAAAATCTGGGAACCAGCTGTAGCTCAATTGGTAGGGCTCCAGTTTACCACATGGGAGGCCCCGGGTTCGGTTCCCAGGGTCTCCTCGAACAGGCAGACCACCTTGAGAAGGCAAGCCACCGCGGGCAGGGAAAGCCGCCGCATGGTGAGCTGACTCGGTGGGTCGCCGCAGTGGGGGGAGACAGACACAGAAGAACGCAAAAATGAACACAGCAAGAACAAGCAGAAAGGGGGGGATATGTAATAAATTAAAAAATAAATCTTAAAAAAAATGCAAAATCTAAAATTTATACTTAACCCCTGAAAACAGTAGCCAGTGGGGTGGAGGGGAAGGAGTGACAGATGGTGAGTCCATCAGCAGAGAGCGAGGCCTCCCGTGGCTCGATGACAATGTTCTATGAACTGAGTGTGGCTTCTCAGGCCCTGGCACCTTGTGTGTCTACTTGTCTTGTGAGCCAACATGAAATCTCTGCACCATCAAACAGTTAAGAAGTATATTTACCTGAGATTTGTGATTGCTTTTCCAACTTCCTCGTGAAATGGTGAGCTTTGAGGGCAGGGTCAAGGCTTTAATTTTGGGGGGAACTCCCAGTGTCCAGTGTACTGCAAACATTTGTCAATAAAATAACTCTACCAGCCCATAAAGCAGGTTTTCCTAACCTTGGCGCAACCGACATTTTTGGCCGGGTAAATTTTGGCTGTGGGCAACTGTCCTGTGCATTGCACAATATTTAGCAGCCTCCCTGATTTCTATGCTCTAGATGCCAGTGGCAAACTCTCAGTTGTGACAATCAAAAATGTCTGCATTTTGTCTGCCATTTGTCTCCTGGGGGGGGCAAAGCTGCCCCTCGTCGAGAACCGCTGCCATGGAGGGTAGGGTGATAGATCACCTCAATTCTAAGATGCTTTGTAGAAACATTAAAGATATGTGAAACAAAATAATGTTTGAGATTACCTAATTACATAATTCTGTATATAACATCTCTCAAGGAGGATTTAGACTGCCAGCATTTTTCCTTCTTAGAGACATGATTCTCACCCGCTAGCCCAAAACTAACGGTTTCGTTCACTCCCCTCCAGGGAAAGATTAAATATAAAATTCACTGGAGTTTCCACGTCCATACAGAAATATTTCTCCTCATACGTTTTAGTCAACCCTTTTATTTACAAAGTTCAAATCTGTTCCCTTAAGTCAATGGATAGGCGGCTGATTTTTCTTTCTTACACTGCAGAGACTTTTTATTTACCTGGAGCTGCTCTATACTATTAACTAACACATGAAAAACAAACCCGTTACCAAGCTAAAAGAATTCTGCCTCACTTGTCTTGTGTGTGCCACCAGGGCAGAAACCAGGCACTTTAATAATCTCATCCAGACCTTCGGTAATCACTGTAGGCTGCTAATTCCAGACAGATATTTGCTATTTGCCTTGGGGGGTCTCTCTAAGGAGCGACAGAGGCAAACCAAGCTTCTTTTGTTCAGCTAGATGGAGTATAATAACCCGGAAAATACAGGGCACTCACATCATTCATTTCCTGTAATTATACAAATAATGAAGCAGTAGGAATGGTTCTATCGAGATCTGGTTGGATTCCTTTCCTTTATACTTGTCCTAGCCCCCTGCATGGCCCCAACAACAAATCAAAATAAAGCTGAGAATATCAGTGGATGCTAAAATCAGTGCGAGAAGGGCTGTTGAGGCAAAGTATAGTCACACAGTCTCAAAATATCACCCTACAGACTTATTACAAGGGGAAAAGGGTCCTCTTTACAAGATCTGGCAGATACTTACGTAACCAAGTGACCAATTTAGTAACCCCTATAGTGGAAGAGCCCATTATAATATGCCTCCCAATGTGATGTAATTAGAAACATATGTTATCACCTAGGTTGTTTTCATGCCCAAATTATTTAAGCTGAACCTTATCATGAATAAACAGACACACCAGGCTGTGGAGCTTTCTAGAAGACCACTGGCCAGGACTTTTCAAAAATGTCAATGTCATAAGACAAGAAAGGCTGGGGACTTTTCTAGATTAAAGGTTACCCAAGAGGCATGAAAACCAAATGCAAGTTGTGATCCTTGATTACAGCAGTAAAGGACATTATTGGGACAATGTGGGAAATTTGAATGTAGGCTGCATTATATATATTATGGACTGGATGCTCAATTTTTTGAATGAGAGGAAGGTATTGCGGCTATGCAAGAGAATATCTTTGTTCTTAGGAGATACAGAGTGAAGTATTTAAGAAGTTAAGTGCCATGCCTGCAACTTAGTTCCAAATGGCTGAGCAACAAACAAACAAAAATAATACATACACATAAACTCACAGAGATGACGCAAATGTGGCAAAATGTTTGCTGGTAAATTCAGGAAAGGAATCTATAAATATTTACTGCCTTGTTCTTTCAATTGTCTTGTGGATTTGAAATTTTTCAAAATTATGGTTGGGGGAAAAGAGAGCTAGGTATGTATCTGTCGCAATTAATATGTAATTGAGTCAGAATGCTTCAGAAATACATCACACAGGGCAAAAAAAAAATGTCTTAAGAGCCAAGTAATAGTTTTTGCCTCAAATCTGAAGATAAGGAGCCTCGGTTGTTTTTAAGTGTTTTGAAGCATAAGATTAAAAAACAGAAAAGCAAAAAAACCAAAAGCCCTAAATCCAATCCAACATGAAGTCACCACATTACGAATGAGCCAAAATCAGTTTTGATACATCAGAGCTCTCAAAAATCTCAGAAATTCTTCATTGATATGACAATGTGCTTGAAGATTTATGCACACACTCAATGAATTCCAAACACAGCATTCAAGTGGTCTTTGTAACTTGTTAATGCAACTGCTCTCAAGGCAATAGGAGAAATCTTTCCAGGAAAGGTCCTTGCAAAGCTTCAAGTGGTGACTTGGAACAACTCCGAATAAGAAGACAAAGATTTATTTTTTCATTTAATTTCATTTCATTTCATTTTTCATTTCATTTCATTTTTCATTTCATTTCATTTTTTTAACCAGGAGGTCCCAGGGATCGAACCCAGGTCCCTCCATATGGCAGACGGACGCCCAACCATTTGAGCCACATCCACCTCCCAAAGATCTTTCTTTAGAAAACCTTATCCACAACCTAAATTTATTTTGTATCCTTGGTCTAAATCGTACAACTTGGATTTTCAATTAAGAATTCATATAATAGTGATGAAGAACAATTTGCTGAATTGGGGGGGAAAATCGCACAATTGGTTGGGAGTTAGAGAAAACTAGTTAAATATAGCTAAATAGGTCCTTTTGGGTGTTTAATCTCAAGACCACCAAATTCCTCCTCAAAGACAGGATTCCACACCAAACATCCCTCTTTCCTTTGTTCAACCTTAGCAAGTCAATCTATTTATGTCTCAAAGAATCCTGAAGTTATAGACAAAACTTGGTGTGTTTGTGCACATGCTTCTGAGAGGGGCCTCAGCTCTTCTCGGGTTCTCGACATATCGCTGGCCTCCCCCAAAAGGTTAAGGAGCAGACCTTGTGATATTTGCTGTAATCTCTTGTCTGGGCCTGAAATACCCAGAGAATTTCAAGTGTACTTGCGAATTCAAAAGGGCCTCTGATTCCTTATCTCCCATTCCCACTGCTCCCATCGCGCTGGCTTGTCAGGGTGCCCGTCGCCTTTTTGGAGCCTTGACTCATCTGAGTCTTAAAAGTAACTTTGAACAGAGTAAGTGACTCTAACATAGCAGGGAACAGAAAGATCCTGTTTAATGCACTTGACACCAAACACTTAACAGTAGACGAAGGCAGGCAATTCCATTTTATATTCTTCTACCGCAGCTATTTGTTCCAAACAAAGAATTCACTCAAAAGTGGTTACTTTAGCTTTTAAATAAGGCAAACATGGAAGTCTGGGGGAAATACTAGCTTCTCAACACAGACCATGCTAATCTTATTTAGACAATAAAAAACAGGACTCGGCAAACACTCCACCAAAAGGAACTTGAATCTATTTTTGCTATAACATTTTCGGCACTAGAAGGACAATTCATGACTTTAGAGTTCAAGCTTTTCATTTTACCATATGCAAAAACTGTGATTTGCCTGATGTGACTTGGCTGGTTGGTCACAGATTCAAAACTAGGAATCTCTGGATCTCAGTTCAATGTTCTCTGTGACAACACACACCTTCACGGGAATGCCTTCTGAAGAAAATGATATTTTCTCTTTAAAAAAAAAATACCATTAATGACCTCTGGATGGGAACCAAAATCATTCTCGGAAAGTTTTCTGAGATTTCAAGAATCCTCAGTGCAGTTTCACCACTGGAGTGAAACAATGCACCTCAAATGAGGCTAAGTGGACACAAAGTACTGCACCCAAGCCTCCTCTCTCTGTCCCTCTTCCCAGTCACCCCTCTCTCACTCTCCCTTGACCATTTCCTGCACGCAAGCAGCATGATGGAATGACAAAGTGTCAATCTTTTATAATTATATTAAATGTTTATTGATTTCCCTGCTCTTAATGTTAAAAACCAAACAGAGAGAAATGTATGCTATTTTATTTTATTTTTTTTAAAGATTTATTTTTTATTTATTACATATCCCCCCCCCTTTTAGCTTGTTCTTGCTGTGTTCATTTTTGCATTCTTCTGTGTCTGCTTGTCTCCCCCCGCTGCGGCAACCCACCAAGTCAGTTCACCGCGCGGCAGCCAGCCTGCTCACAGCGGCTTTGCCCGGCCCGCAGTGGCTTGCCTTCTCAAGGCGGTGTGCCTGCTCGAGGAGGCCCCGGGAACCGAACCTGGGGCCTCCTATGTGGTAAACTGGCACCCTACCAATTGGGCTACAGCCGGCCCCTGTATGTTATTTTCAAAGTCTCATATACATGGCTGATCAACTGTGATTTTCAAAAAGTTAAACACTTGTGAGCACATGTCAAATATTTACTTAACTTATTGATGAGGGAACCCGCTGGGTGACAAAGGTGGCTCAAAGGAGGGTACCAAAAATACAGTGGGGGAAAAGAAACTGTACAAAAAACAATGCTGGAATAAGATTGCAAACTTAGATACAAAACTGGTTAAATGTCCTACAGGGCATAAAACAGTACCCTTGATGGTTCTTTTCTCCTGAGAGAAATCATCTGCTTCTTTACTGGACAACAGTCATTTGCAACTTATAAATCTCCACCACCTGTGTAGAATTGTCCATGAGCGAAGGACGATTTTTATGTTTTTAAATGGTTGAGCAGAAGCAAAATAATAATATTTCATGGCACGTGGAAATTATATAAAATTCAAATTTCAGTCTCCAAAAATAAAGTTTTATTGGAGCACAGTCACACATTCATGCACGCTTTGTCTTACGCCTCCTGTCCCACTACAAGGGCAGAGTTAAATAGTTGTGACAGAGCTCATACGGCCTACAAAGCCTAAGATATTTACTGTTTGGCAGGTACAGAAAATATCCACAACAAACTTGCCCACTTCTGCCCCAGGATAGTAGGTGACCACTGGTGGGCTTGTTAGACGATGTTCTAGCAGGGGCATTGGAAAGGGACTCAGAAAAATTTTTTGCCTTATTTCCAAGTTTTGGATTTTTTTTTTTCTTAAAACTTACTTTCCACCCATTTATTATGTTTCCCCCTTGAGTTAATTACCCTTATAGAAGGAAAGCCTATTTCTGGAGTTGGGAGAGCTGAGCTACAATTCTGGCATTCCTATGGTTAAACCAAAGTACCATCTAGCATGTTTACAAATTACATGGTAACCAAAGCCACTGTTTTCATTGATTCAAACCAAATCGCACTTTTAAATCATCTTCTCCTAAAAGGAGGGGTAGAAGGGAGAAATATTTATATCCCCTCATCTTATATTGCATGATAATACAGGCTGCAGGTATAAGAACTGTTCTCTACACAAATTCACCACGACTCTTTGCGTGGGACTCCAAGAGGGCTTTAAACTAACAATGCGATGCAGGGCTGGATGAGAAAAAAAGCAAAAAGAACTCTGAAAATCAGGTTTGTTTTAATTTAATAAGCAGAAGTAAGAGTGCAGGGATAATACTTAGCTATAGTCTCCTTGGAAACAGACCTAGAGTTCTTTTTTTTTTTTCAGACCTAGAGTTCTTATTCTGAAATTTGTTTGAGTGAAAGACTTCAGAAAGCCAAAAAGCCATATTTTACAGCATTTTCAAAATATTTTAGAACTTCAATATGTTCACAGAAAACTTCTAGTTAGGAAATTATATAGAATTTTTGTTGGACTTCCATGAGCAACAAACACTGCTAATGGCTGGGAAACTGACTGGAGAATACAACCCAGGCCTCTTTAACTTTGTCCTTGAGTTTCCTGTCAACTTTGATTTTTTAAACTGTTATTCTTATCCTGGGATTTCTCATAAACAAACACTTCAGGTCCTTAAATTAGTCCCCAAACTGTTTTCCCAATCCTTCCCACACAGAGACCCTTATTTTCCCACACACAGGCCTTTATTTTAAACTGTCAAATCTCCCTGAGTTTTCTTTTCTTTTTTTTTTAACCACCACAGCTGGTAATTAAATGTTCCTCCAGATAAGGCTGACGAACAATAGAAGAAACCGTTATCTTTTACCATCAGTGTTTTGCAAAGATGCCTTGCTGACACTCTGGGGTTTCAGTAAGGCCTGTGGCTGGCTTCTGGAATGTTCACCCCAGCAGCAAATAGGGCGGCTCCTACTGGCCCTAGAGAGAGCTTCTCTGTGTGAGGCAACCATTTTCTTCCACTAGGTGGTTTTTTGGTTTGCTTTTTAATTTACAAATTGAACACACAGAAGGTTGAGTTTTAGTCACAAACGTTGGTCCACAGAAGAGAACGGCCCAGTTAAAAGTTTCGGTGCATTTTATAGATTCAAGTGAGCAAATGGTACAATACCCTTCTTCAAAACGAGAGGACAATTTCCCTAAAATCATCTTTTTTAGACGAACACATCAGGGAGCGGGGGTATAGAACTTACTCTGTTCAGTGACTAGACCATGAATTTTCCAGAAAAACAACCATCTTTTGAGAGCAAACACACGGGAGTAAGTTGAAAGGGAACCCTCATGAACTCTTACTAAAACTGTTAAAATGGACACTGGCCGGTGGCCCTGCTGTCTCCTACTGGGTGGGCCAGGCAGCAACAAAACACACACACACACACACACACACACACACACACTTCTCTGTGGTTGAATTAGGCACTGCTCTTCCCGAGAAAGGTCTGGGTGTAAAAGCAGGGGACCCCACCCAGGGACTCTAAGAGCAGGTAGGAACACCTGAAGCAGGGCAGGCACATTTAATCTAAGGTCCCCTTCCCTGTACAATGTCAGCAGAGCCTCCAGATGTGGGAAGTGGATGTGGCCCGCCTACCACACGGGAGGTCCCAGGTTCGGTTCCCTGGTGCCTCTGAAAGAAGACGAGCGAGACAGCGAGCTGACGCGACGAGCTGATACAACAAGATGACACAACGAAGAGACACAATGAGGAACACAATGAGAGATACAACAAGCAGGGAGTGGAGGCGGCTCAAGCCATTGGGCACCTCCCACATGGGAGGGTTCAGTTCCCCATGTCTCCTAAAAAGAAGACAAACACACAACGAACAGACACAGAGAGCAGACAGTGAGCGCAAACAATGAGGTGGGGGAAAAAATAAATAAAATAAAACTTAAATTAAAAAAAGCAACCCAGTGGGTCATTTAATAGATACCTCTGAAGGGTATGCAACCTCTCCAGGGTCAACAGGCCAGTGATTGGGGCCAGCAGCAGAACATGTTGCCTGTTTCACGGGTGTGGCAAAGGGAAACCAGTTTCCAACTGGGCTGGCGTGAATATACAGCCAAGTCAGAACATGCAACCATGGCATAATCTATGCTTCAACTATCCATCTGTCCATATGCAAATCCATACATCCATCTAGCCAGCAAATATTTATTTATCACCCAGTGTGCCAGGCACTTCTTGCAGGTACATCGCTAGATGAAATAAACAATGACCCAGCTCCCAGGGAAGCTTAAATAAACCAGTATTTAAATTTAATGTCGTAGAAATCTGAAGACAAGGAAGTACTAATTGTTACTGCAGCACAGAGGACAGGCACATGACCCAAAACGGGGTTGGGGAGATCGAGGGTGGCCTCCTAAAGGAAGTGACATCTAAGATAGGCCAAAGAGATGCACTGATATCAGCCAGGTGAGATAAGCAAGGACAACGTTCCAGGCAGCTAGAACAGAATGTGGAAAGAAGCAGAGAGGAGAGAGCACAGGAAGTTCTAGAGCCAGGAAGTCCAGTGCAGCTGGAGTGTAGAGGTGGACAGACAGCAGGCAAGAGATGAGGCTACAGAAGCGGCTGTGGCTCAAGGGATTGGGCTCCCGCCTACCACACGGGAGGTCCCCGGTTCGGTTCCCGTTGCCTCCTAAAGAAGACAGCGAGCTGGTGTGACAGGCAGGCGCGGCGAGCTGACACAAGAGACATGAGGAAAACATAATGAGAGACACAACAAAGCAGGGAACAGAGGTGGCTCAAGTGATTAAGTGCCTCCCTCCCACATCAGAGGTCCTGGGTTGGGTTCCCGGTTCCTCCTAAGGAAACAAGGGAGACAGACAGACACAGCAAGTGTAAACAACGAGTGGGTGGGGAGAAATAAATAAATAAAACAAATCTTTTTTAAAAAAGAGATGAGGCTAGAGAGGAAGGCAGGGCCCAGACCATGGCAGGAGGCTGGACCTTCCCTGAAGGCCAGGAGGAGCTGGCCAGGGGTTTAAGCAGAGGTGAGATGGTAGATTTGGGTTTGGTGTTTTCCCCATCTTACTAGGATCTGAGGAAGTTCCACAGAAAATAGCCATCAATTCCTGCCTCCAAGGAACTTATAATGTAATAAATAAAAATTAAATAATGCTTAAAGCAATTAACAAAAAGGATGGTGCTCTAGGGATTTCAGAGCTGATATAGGCTACATGGGTCCCCATTTCCTACCCTCTCATTCACGTCTGTAATTGTGTCGCCCCCTACTGGATGCCAGCTCTACAGAGGCAGGGACTTGGTCTCCTTTCATGTGAAATCCTCAGTTCTTAGATCAATGCCCAGAACAGAGTTAGGTGCACAAATACTCGCTGAACAAATCACCATTCACTTTACAGAAACAACTTTGATTTCTCAAGAATGGAAATGACACCTTTATTTAGTGCGTGCGCGAGAGTGTGGGAGACATTGCAGAAAATAAACGGAGCGATCTGCCCTCAGGGAGCTGATACTTGTTAAACACCTCTCTGCTGTTGCATTTTATGTGGGTTCTTTCATTTGTTCTCTTTCTTTTTTTTTTTTTTTTAAGATTCATTTTATTCGTTTCTCCCCTCCCCCGTTGTTTGTGCGTGCTGTCTGTTTGTTGTGTGCTCTCTTTGCCTGCTCGTCTTCTTTTTTTTTCTTAGGAGGCTATGGGATCTGAACCCGAGACCACCTATGTGGGAGGGAGGCACCCAATCGCTTGAGCCACCTCTGCTCCCTGCTTGTTGCGTCTCTCATTGTGTGTCCTTGTTGTGTCTTCTCGTTGCGTCGTCTCGTTGCATCAGCTCGCCATAGCAGCTTGTTCGTCTTCTTTAGGAGGCACCGGGAACCGAACCCAGGACTTTCCATGTGGTAGGCGGGCACCCAACTGCTTGAGCCACATCCGCTTCCCTATTCTATTTCTATAATGCTACGAGGGAAGTATTGTCATCACTTCACAGAAGAGAAAACTGAGGCTCAGAGAGGATAAGGAACTTGACTATGGGCCTATAGATGGTTAAGAAACACAGCTGCAATTCAAAACCGGACCTGCCAGACTCCACACTCCCTCTCGACCCTGGGCCAAGACAACTCCACGACTGGCAATAACACAAAGCAGTGTGTAGCAAGTAGGAGGGAATGCACCGGAGCAAGAGGTGCCCAGAAAGTGGGGCGTGCAGCAGAATCTGGAAAGGTTTCTCAGAGGAGATGGCATCTGAGAGCCTCAAAGGCTGCTGAAGATCCCAGCATATGGAAGTGAGCTGGAGCGGCCCTGCCGGGGGGTGGCGGAGCAAGCAAAGACCCCCCGAAACAGACGGGCGTATGGCACTCGCCACAGGGGGCAAAGCAGATTAGGCTGCACTGCACTTAGCAACTTGTTCAGGAGGAATAAGAGTATTTTAATAAATGCTATTGCTAGTCTGTTAGGAAACATGAGGCATGTCTCACCTACAGGACTGGCAAGAATCCAGAAGTTTCCCAACACTGCTGGTAAGGCTGTGGGGAGACAGGCCTCCTGGGGTGCCAGAGGGCATGGGCCTCGTGGAGGGGAGCCTGGCGGTAGCCACCGAAATGAGAGGTACTTACCCTCAACCCAGCAACCCCACTTTTGGCCATCTACCCCACATACACCCCTGCACAGGAAAGAACGGCACCCGGATGAGGTTCTCACTGAAGTGGTTTAATAGCAGCAGATTAGAAACCAGCTATGGTGCTTCCATAGTGGATGATAGCCAGAGAGCTCTGGGATATCTATACACGTGAAAAAAAAAAAATTAAAAAATCAGGAAGGGATTTTTTTATGTATGTATGTAGATTGCTACTGTGTAAGTAAGGGACGGAAAATAAAAATGCATGGCGAACATTAGTTTCTATTTGCCTAATGCAGTTGGCAACGTCTAGGGACATTTTATTTTATTTTTTAAAAGATACTTAGATTATAAAAATGTTGCACAAAAAATATAGGGATTCCCATATGCCCCGCTCCCCACACCTCCCACACCTTCCCACATAAACATCCTTCATTAGTGTGGCACATTCATTGCAATTGATAAACGCATCCTGGGGCACTGCCACTGAGCAAGGACCATAGTTCACATTGTAGACCGCACTCTCTCCCACACAGTTCTGATGTTATGGGAAGATATAAAATGACCTATATCTGTCATTGCAACGTCATTCAGGACGATTCCCAAGTCCCGAAAAAGCCCCCGTATTATACCTGTTTTCCCCTCTCCCCGCCCCCAGAGCCT
>PVKH010028443.1:0-12859 GCA_004027955.1 Chaetophractus vellerosus
GGTATATTTCAAAAGGCACGCCTGTGGCTGACCAAAACAGGGCCTGATAATATTGTTTAACATTTGACAGCCTTTCATCTATCATTCTGTCTCTAAGACTTTTTTCCAAATATATTTTTATCTTTAATGCTTGCTCCTATTTTGGCTGTCTGCTAATTTCCAAGTAGTTTTAGACTCATTTTTTCATCAGTACATCAATGGACATGTGCCAATCACCCCAGTGTTCATTTCTGATAAAGGACTAGAAACATAGCAAGCTAGAAAACTCACTAAGGCAGCAATTGTTATATAGGATTTGTTATAGCCATTTAAGTAACCTCAATAGTGATCTGTTTACAAAGAAAAGACCATTTGCTTTTGAAGATCTATTGCCCATTTAGTAACCTCACTGACAAATGCAACATTATTCAATATTATTGTGCATGTTTCCAAACTTGTACTTTAATTGCCTTTCAGACAAAAAGGATGCTTTAATTATTATGCCTAATTGTGCAGAGAGAACAATTGCAAAACCAGGGATATGCATTGATATTCCAATGTGCTTTTATGGGATAAATGAAGACCAAGAATCAAAAGAAAATTGCTGAGAAAATAGGTAAAAAAAAAACTCTTTTCAGGAATGTGCAAGACTTTCATTGGGACCACAAGCAAAGGCCCAGAGAGAAGGAAAGAAAGATGCTGATTTGAGGGAAGAATACAGTGTGTTTTACTATACCACTTCTAATTGTTTGTGTCAAAATATCCCTGTGGACTGAGGGAATAAATAAAGTCTCTAGCATGAGTCTATAGTGAGGATTATGGTATTACTTAATTTAATGTTTTATCAGCACTGTATTATCTGATAATGATCCATTTTATCATACCGATGGAGGGCATCTATTGAGTGGTTATCCAAATCCCTGGTTTTATGGGAGTTTTCCCTTCCTCCCACCTCAGTTAACAGTGGATGTGTGGTTCCCATTGGCCATTTTGTACAATGTGGCTTTGTCCCAAAGGTAGAGTTAATTGGACTAGGGAAGAGCACCCGTTTCAATCAGGGTACCTTTCCCAAATCTTAGCCAGTTAATTGATCAAGAGGTGGGCATCAGGCTCCATTATTTGAGGTGCTGGGGAAAATATGGATCAAAAAATACAACATCCTGTACTTAAGGTGGCTATGTTAGTAGAGAATGGAGGAGATAGATATGTGTAATAAGGATGACTGAAGTTATTTAAAACGGTAGTCAATCAGTGATTACTGCATTTGTTAAGTAGGTATTGGGTACCTGCTATTGTGGTTCCTTCCCCAGGAATTTCAGATTGGGACTTAGAGAAGTTGGCCTTTCACTGAATGGTATATAAATGTGTGGCTTTTGTTCATTGGACAATTTTTTTCTGCCATGTGCCATCCTCTGTAATGGAAATGAATGATGCAAGTATGTAGTGGGGACCAGAGTTGGGAGGTGGACAGTCTTAAGGCCATTCCAGTTCCTGGTTCCTGTCTCTTCATGGGACCATGAGGCATACCTGCTTTTGATTAGAGGAGACCATTATTCACCCTTAGCTGGCAGAGTGGGTTTCTGTTACTTGCAAACAACAGTCCTACCTAATACAGTTTTCCCTTACTTGACACAGAATCTCTTCCATGGACAATAATATATAGGTTACCACTATTAAAAATCTAATATGGGGAAGTGGAAGTGATTGGGCTCCTGTCTACCATATCGGAGGCTCTGGGTTCGGTTCCCAGGGCCTACTGGTGAGGGCAAGCTGGCCCGCACCTGCAGAGAGCTGATGGCCCACATCCATGGAGAGCTGGCGCAGCAAGATGAGGTAACAAAGAGAGACAAGCAGACACAGAGGAAACACACAGCGAATGGACACAGAGAGCAGACAGCAAGCACAAGCGGCAAGGGGAGAGGGATAAATAAATAAATAAAAATAAAGATAAAAAATCTTTTTAAAAAAGTGTACAGAAGACTTAAAAAAATCCAATATGTCAGCTCAACTCTCTTTTGGAATGATATGAGTTTTAAATAAATAAAATAAAGGAGTTAAATAAATATTTTTAAATTCTCCCAAGAATTTTTTATGTTTACTTTCACATCAAGAATTATGTTTCACTTAATGATGCAGACTAATTGTTGAATGATTTCATTTTAAAGCTTATTGGGATCTTCAGTCCTGGCTTTTTGATGGCTAAAGAAACTGGAAGCAGGGTGAGATTTCACAGCTCAGTAGTCCTAGTAGGATTTTTCCACTTGAGACAGTTGGAGAGATTGTGCATAACTTACTACAGAATCAGAGTCTAAAAGCAGAGAGCTAAATTCCAGAGAAAATGGAAGCCAGGGAAAGATGGGACATTTGGGAGCATTTTGCAGAAATGCATGGAGTGGACTTGTGAATTCAATGTCTGGTCCCCAAACACCAAATTCCATTGTATACCCTCTTGTTCCTTGACCTATCATGCTACCATGTTTTAGGGTAAACTTCAGAAATCTTCATTTTGCACCAACTGCCTCCTTCTTTCTGACTTCTGAACTCAGAACTTAAGTTGTTCTTCAGCTCACAACCTCTTTCAAAGGAATCCTTAAGCAGGGGTTGAATTAACAGCCATCTTAGGTTAATATTGAGGTTGTTAGCCATTAGAGAAAGAGTGATTTGATGAGATTTTAGACAAGAATTTGGGCCAGGACACACTTTAGGAAAATATGTTCTCAAAACAGAAAATGAAGCAAGGAATTCTGCCTGATGAACTTGTTTAGTCAGAGGTGATGGAGAACTAACCAGAAATCTGTACATTTTCTGGGTAGTAGAGAGCACTTCCGTGTGTTTATATCTCACTTTGCTTAGGTGGGCAAGTTACTTGACTTCTCTAAGCCTCTCTTTTAAAATAGGAATATATGGCTCATATACATGATTGCGTGACTTATATGAGCAAATACAGAATTTAATAGCGTAAGAACTCACTATCCATTAATTATAAAAGCTGGAAAAGGATAATTTTTTAAGAAGGCTGAATCATGATTCTTACACAGATATAAAATAAACATGTGTCAAATATTTCATTTAATTCGTTATGAAATGAGTACAACCAGTTCAAAGGAGAATCCAAAAAACAGGCACATTTATAGACCAGGAATCTTGAAATGAACTTCTCTAAACAATGCCTAGTTTTCCATTGGAGACATCTGACAGTCTTATTTGCCACTTTTAAATTTTCTTACCTTGCCATAATTATTATTAATTCATCTTAGCTGCTGTTCCCCCATTCAGGTCCACTTATCAAGAAGGGATCTACCATATAGTTTTGACATATCATAAATCTCATGTGTCTAAAACCCATATTTACAATATAAATATTCCTGCCCATTCCAGGTATATTTTGTAATAGAGTTGACTACTACAACCCCTTATTATCAAGCCTTCAAATCTCAGTCATAACTTGCCAATTTGGATTAAAGTCAAAGGATGAAAAATACGTTGAAGTTTAAACAAGAAAGAAAAACGGAAGTGGTCATGCTGGCAATTTACCCATTTAGAAAATGTCTAGGGTTATGAAAACTAAATCCACTGTTGGAATTGCCCACTCAAGCAAGAAAGTCTATTTGGTGTGGGAAATAGTACTCAACCTTTCATTTTCGGCAATTTAATCAAATCTCTCCTGCTCTGTCAAATATTTATTTAGTCTCCTGTAATTTATGGTAACCATGGCACTTAGTATTACTCAGGTGTTAAATCTAATCCAAAGAAAAGGTAAAAAGAAAATAGTAAAGAAGTATCAAGTGATGCCCAAGGGAAAATATTAAGTGTATTTCTTTAAATAATCCAGTTCAACAGATTGAAGCAGAACTCTTTAAAAAGTACTACTCTAAAGAGCTTGGCTGAAATTGGAGCTGGCACCTCACCTGCAAGCTGTCCAGATCATTAATTTTAATCATTTCGATTGCACACTTCTTAGGTAGTGTGGCAATTTGAGATTATTTTATGAATCCCAAAAAGAGAAAGATTATGTTTGTAAACTAATCTATTCCTCTGAGTGGGATAACTTTTGATTGTTTTGAATTCAGTTGAGGGACCATTCATTAGACTACTCGATGAGATTGCTTTAGGGCTTTCAATTGACTATGTTAGTGAAGCGTTACTCAGGTTGAGTCCCCACCCCCTTGCTGGGTGTCATATAAATGGGCACAGACAGAGGGAAAAGGTAGCCAGCATATTTGATCCTACAATGAGAGAGAGAGGATTGCTTAGGCACGAAGCCCTCAAGAGGTTGGGCCCACTGAGCAGCTCGAGAGGAGATCAGCCCTGCTATATGCCTGACAATTTACGGATGACCTTGGGAAGAGAGCAGAACAGCCCAGACTGATATAGGAGGCCCGGAAAGAGACAAGCCCTATATCTGGTTGCTCACAGCTGAGAAACATTAACTTCCGGAGGGGAAGGCAGAGACCAGAAAGACATCGCCTGCCATCTTGCTTCAACACATGGCAGCTGATTTGGGTGAGAAAGCACCTCTTATGGTGCCGTGACTTGGACTTTTCTCGGCCTTGGAACTGTAAGCTTTTACCCCAAATAAATACCCTTTATAAAAGCCAATACATTTCTGGTACTTTGCATCGGCACCTCTTTGGCAAACTAAAACAAGCAGATTGCTTTACAATCATTGTGCTGGTTACTCCTTCCTCTTACTCTGTGATACGAGCAGACTGCTATCAGGAGTTCCATTTCAAAGATGCACAAAGGGGCTTGCAACTTGCAGAAGGGCCCAGGCAAGGCCACAGAAATGTGGGATTTCCCCTACTTAGAAACAGTCTATTTCAGGAGTTTGGCCATGTCATCTTGATGTGCCCCTCTCTTAACGTCTCATACTTCTCAGAAGCCACCAGATTTCATGCCTTCCTCTCCACCTGTCAGCACCAATTCTGCATCTTCATGGACTCAGCTTGTCAATTTATTTAGTCATTGAAACCTCACCATGTCCAAGAACTGTTTAGAGGAGAAGCATTAGGCCAGAAGTGCACAGATGCTTGTTGGGCCACCTGATTAGTTGTGGACTCACACTGAAGGCTGACCAAAGAAAACAACACAACCCTGGTGAAGAAGTCAGGAGACTGGATCCTAGGCCTGATTCTGCCATTACCAAATGGCACAACCTTGGGCAAATTTATTTATTTTTAGCCCCTATGCATGTTTATCACCATTTAACTACTTTAGTAAGAGAAAAAAGATTATAATTGACACCCCAATACTAATATATTAGCATTTCATTGTGAAGAAAGCATAGGGTTAGGACATTCAGATCTTGGTTCTGTCCTTAAGTAGCCACTATTTAGTAACTGAAGAAATGACTTAATGTCTTGGAGCCTCAATTTCCACACCTGTAAAATAGGAATGTCAATACATTATGGGATCCCTATAAAGATTATCTGTAATATTTTTTAAATACCTGGAACAAAATACATGTATACTAAATTATAGCTATTATTTTTAAATATTACTTGAGCACTAAGACCTCTGTGAATTAAGCATTCTCATTTTCCCCTCTAATTCTATATCCAAATATTGCAGGAAGGAGAATATGAAAGTTCAAATATAGAATATTGCTTTTTTTTTTTAACCATATACACTAGGTTATTTAATCCTTTGGGTGACATTTATCTCTATATTGGATAAATTTAGATTTCTATCTAAGGCTAAGGTTCTTTGTCACTTATCTAGGTGAAGCCTCCTCTATCAGGTGGGAATTACTCAGGCAATGCAAAGTAATTTTGTTGGCACCTTCAGCCAAAACCTGGACTAACTCATTCAAATCCAATAGTCCAGGGAAATATTATTATAAAGATAAATAAGAAATAGCAGCATATACTGAAGAGAAAAAGACTAGATGGGGAGAGGAAAAACTATAGGTTCCCGTTCACCTTCCACACTAATGGCAAATGTGAACTTGAATCATCACTTAACTTTTTTTTTGTTTTTCTGTGATATTTATTTATTTATTTAATATTTTTATCGAAGTACATCATTCATACATGAACATACATAAACAATAAGTATGTAGTAAAATTTTTACCACTTAACTTTTCTGCGGCTGTTTCATCTGTGCTGTAACTTGTTGAACAACGTATACTCTGATGAAAGATTAGCATAGTGGCGCATATGCTAATTAGAAATCAGTTACCAATATGTGAGGAAAAAAACTCAGGTTCTCTGTGTTTTGGCTACCTCTGTTTACCTTCACTAACATAGAAATCAATGTTGTTTACGATTACTACGTATGATAGTGTTGACTTTTCTGTACTGCTTTACAGTGTACAAAGTGTTTTTCAATATATTGGTTCATTTAGACCTCACAAGAGCACATGAGATAGATGTTTCTATTCTCTCCCTTTGACGGGTAAGGAAAGAGTGTGTGTGTGTGTGTGTGTGTGTGTGTGTGTGTGCGCGCGCGTGTGAGAGAGAGAGAGTGAGAGAGAACAGGAGTGTGCAACAATTGTAGAACTCAGTAGCAGTCTGGGTCTCGTTCCAGCCTGTTCACACTCTTGCTGCTCTGCTGCTCCAGTCCTTGGACTCTCTGACGACGGACTCTGCTTTGATAAATCCTATGAATATGCCACAAGATAATCCATATAATTAATTAATAATCCAAAGGATTACTGACTTGGAAAACATCTAAATGGATTTTATGCCCCTTTCCAGGTTTTTCCATTGGTCCCAAAGATGACTTTTTCCTCACAAGGCAGAAATAAGATAACTTTATTATTTTCCCCAAGCTCTGAGATAAGGAAAAATGATCAAATATATTTTTTCAGTTTTTTTTCATGTATTCAAAATGTTTTTTATCTTATTACAGAAACAATACGTGTTTACTATAGAAAATTAGAAACCACAAAATACAACTCCAGTTCTACCAACCAGAGAGGACCTTTGTTGATATTTAACCTGTGCCAAGGATAACAATTGCATTTTCTTGTGTTTTAACATTGGCCAACTGGAATCATGGCAGAATATTAATCTTTCATGGAACTTTTTTTTTTTTCTGCTGAATTTGGCCTTCGGATCTTTCTTAATGCAGTACTTGTGGGAGCCATAACAATTGACCAGAGCTGGCACATGAAATGTTTCCCATCTCTCTCTCATGCCTTTCCAAAACTGTCACACCAGGCCCACATATTCACATATACATAGACATCAACTCATCAACATATATTTTAATAAAATTTCCTAATTTGACTGGCTTCAAAAAATACAACCACTTGGCTAAAGAGGTGCCATCTATTCTATTTTTTATAAACGGTGCAACTCTTGAACACCAACCAAAGGATTTTCTATGTACCTTTGGGGGATTGTAGAATGAGGGCAGAGTGTTCAAAGGACTTGTATAGACAATCATAGAAACCAGTTCTTAAAACCAGCTTTAATTTGAACAGCTTAAGTGCAAAATTTTCAAAAGGAGACTTACGTGGTGAAAATACTTAAAACCCAACGTTTTGTGTTAAGCCCATGTGCTTTTCAAATAAGGTGTCCCCCATCCTTCTAAATTACTGAGTGTAAAAGCTGTAAAGTTATATGTTCCCAAGGGGCAGAGAGTAATTCAGACATGAAGTAATTTTAATAGAAATCATTCCTCTTTTCTTGGCAAGAGAAGAATTTCAGTAGGAATTTTTCAAAATTATAAAATATCCTTCCCTGGGGGATTCATGTCGCCACTTAGCAGATTTCTCATTTCATTTAACACAAATATTTTGATCCTCAAGGGGAAAGCTGCTCAGTTATAGTTTCTGCATTACTGTCTTCCAAAGATAAACGAGGTGCTTTTCTCCAAAATGGACACAGGAGAGGTAAGGCGGAAGGAAAATTATATAAATCCCAGGAAGAAATTTCTAAAAACAAATCATTTCCCAAAGCCCTTAAAAATGGAAACGATCTCCAATATCTATTTCATTTTGTTCTCAGAATGTTTTTCAAACAGGAGAGATACTTTTTTTTTTCTGGGAAAGCAAGCCTGAAGGACTGTCTCAAGGAAAATCGAAGAAGGTACTCCTGGAAAGCAAATGGGTTTTTCCTCCTGTACTAGCTCAGATACATCGCCGTGGCCTCTTGGATGGGTGGTTGGAGAGGGACTGGATTTAGCTGAAAAGGGGTCTTTGAGTGGCAACATCTGCAGTGGGTACAGGACTGGAGAGATGTGGCAAGGCTGCGCTCTGCTCGCTGACCGTGGACTGGATGACATCTCCAGCAGCGTCAGCACATTTTTGAAGAAGATGCAGTTTGTCATCCATGCTTGTGCCCGAGTGTCCTCTACACTCAAGATCTTCTGAAACAGAGTTCTCAAACCTGTCCTTCCCAACAAGCGTGAAAAAATCCAGCTTGTCCCATTGATAATTCCAGTGGGGTTCCACTCTTTGCCAAGTAACAGGCAAACTAATCTTCCATGCTGGGTGATGAGGTGTAAATGGGTTATACTGTGTTTGGCAGTGGTCCTGTAAGAAAAGTTTAGCACGAGAAAATAATTCAATAGCGATTCTGTCAAGTACCATGAGTTGCTGCTAGGGAAAATATTTGGAAGCAGACAGGTATTTCTGTGTTTAAAGTGGGCATCTTCCTATTCTGTCTCTCTGAAAGATTGGCATCATTCTTAAAGTCTACTTCAGCACCATGTTTCCATGTTTTGGTGATGAAATCATTCCCTTCATAGAAGGCTTTCAATGAAGGAGACATAAAATGAGATTTCAAGATGATGGTATGAATTGCATGTATCTTGTTATCACTTTACCCCGGGGCAGTCACAAGTTGGGCACATAGTAAACAATAAATGTTTTTGCCCCAGCAGGCTAGAAAGATTAGCAACATCAAGGGAAATTGGTTAAATGAACTTATCAGAGTTCTGCCTCAGTCATGCAATGGATTGATAGTTGTTACAAAAATCCAGAATCAAGAGCAATCCTAATATACAAGTGGTTGGATGTCACGGTGATCTTTATTTCCTAATGGAATATTAGAAATTTCATTGCCTGAGAGACTGGCATCAGGGTCCACAGTAATTGCCATATTATTGTGTTTTGACATTAGGCTGTAAGCCTTTTTGGAGTTGAGGAAAAGCAGCTCTGTAAAACCACAAGCAGTTGTTTAAAAATGCAATTATTTTTTGAAATGGAGTTTTTATGACCACTTAAACTCTAAGGATTTTTTAAAATGATATTTAAAAATATCATAATACCACTATTTTTAATTAGGCTTCCAGTGGGCCTCTTTGTAAGGAAACACTTTATTATGCTAATATCCTTTCCTCTTTCTATCTTCTACTTTGACTATATTAAGTCTAGCAGAAGTAAGTTACTCCTAAGTTAAGTATATCAGGTAAGCTCAGTATTAATAAGGTTGGGATGGGTGTTAAATGACCTTAGGGCATCTGCATACCTTCTGATATTGAGCATAGACTAAGATACATGTGCATTTTCCTGAAGACAGGGTCCATAACTTTCAATGGATCCTTGGAAAGCATGACTCAGCAAAACCACTAGCCTAAAACGATTCTCCACCCTAGCTGCATGTTAGGATCATTTGTGCAACTCTTGAAAATTATGCATGGCCCCTCCCCAATCTATTGAATCAGAATATCCTTGGAGAGGGAAGAGGTAAGGAACAGTAACAAACTACTCTAAGTATTATTATAGTGCACTGACAGTGTTGAAAACCACTGACCTAGACTATCTAGATTATAGCATCATCATGTTATTTGAGGTGCAAAGAGAGAAGTTGGGATATCATGTGTGTGTTTTTAGAGGTGGCATACGTGGGGAAAGAGGAGGCAAGATGAAAATACTTACTTACTTTCAAAATTCTTGGTTTTCATCTTTTATTTTCTGTGAACAGCCTTTGGTATCATACCAATGCTTTTCTAATAAACTGCCTCAAAGCTTTTCTATAAGTAGATAGAGGTATAGTATAGTGTGTGTATTAGATCAGTTATTGTTGTTTTGGTGCAAGCAAGAGAAATAATTCAGCAAAAGTGGGAGTATTTGTAATGATTAGGGATGCTTGCAGAACTGAAGAAAAAGCTGAAGATCCAGTCTTCTAGGAGAACCAGAAAAACATGGACAACTCCTGGAGACTTTCAGCTCAGCTCCCAAGGCCTCCAGCCCTCATGTGCCTCTAATCGAGGTTCAAAATGCCAGGAGAGGGAAACGGATGTGGCTCAAGTGATTGGGCTCCCATCTACCATATAGGAGCTCCAGGGTTCAATTCCTGGAGCCTCCTGGTGAAAGGAAACCTGGCCCGCACAGTGAGCTGGCCTGACCAGAGAGCTGGCCCATGCAGAGTGCTGGCCTGAACAGGAGTACTGGCGCACGCAGGAGTGCTGACCTGCGCAGAAAGCTGGCGCAGCAAGATGACACAATAAAAAGAGACACCGAGAAGAGACAATAAGAGATGAAGCAGACTAGGGAGCTGAGGTGGCACAAGAGATTGAGTGCCCCTCTTCCACTCTGGAAGGTCTCAGGATTGGTTCCTGGTGCCGCCTAAAGAGAAGACAAGCAGACACAGAAGAACACACAGACAGCAGACAGTGAGCGCAAAACAACGAGGGGTGGGGGGAGAAATAAATAAATAAAATAAATCTTAAAAATAAATGCCAGGAGAGGCTCAGCTTGACTCGTTTGTCTTCCGGCTATGGCCAGGAGGTGTGCATGGTCATGAGGAGCTTGGGGACAATTCCAAGAAAAGGAGGTGTTTCAGAAGCTTAGCAGTCATGTTGATTGATGTCCACACTATTCATAAGTAAATTCTGCTTTACTCTAGTCCATGCCCAAGTTTCTAGAAATACAAGTGCAAAGGAAATAGAGAGGTCATAGCCTGAAGGGGAAGTCTACTACAGGATTATATATATGGGTTAGGTTGGTTGTGCCTCAAATAGAACTTGATTATTAAGAGAAGAATGGTTTTATGGTGTTTACCCTCACACAAATGGTAAAAATGCACTGTAAGAACCATATAATTGGCCAAAGCCAGGCTTACTTGGTGTGTGGAGAGGGCCAGAACCTAGAGTAAGATGTCTCAAATTTGTCACTATTGGGACTGGATAATTCTTTGTTGTCAGAGGGCTGTCTTGTGATTTGTGGGATGCTTGGTGGCATCCCTGGCTCTTCAGTAGAATAATCAACAGAAAGGAGACAGAGAACTTATCACCATGGACATGTTTATGGTCCAGTTCTGTGAATAAGAGTTTATGGCCAGAACAGAACCAGAAATGCTGTGGTACTGGCACAAAGATGGACAAATAGATCAGTGAAACAGAAATAAAAGCCCAGAAATAAACCCACATATTTATGGTCAACTGAGTTTTGACAAGGATGCTAAGTATATGCAGTATGGAAAGATTAGTCTCTTCACAAATGGCGTTGGGAAAAAATGAATGTGAACATATAGAAAAATGAAGTTAGACCCTACCTCACACCATAAATATAATCAACTAAAAATGGATCAAGGACCTAACTATAAGAGCTAAAACGATAAAACTCTTAGAAGATAGCCTAGGGTTATTTTCTTCATGACCTGGGATTCAGCAATGGATTCTTAGGTATGACATCAAAAGCATGAGCAACAACAAAAAATTCACAATAGATTAAATTTGATTTCATCAAAATTGAAAACTTTTGTGCCTTGAAAGAAATTATCAAGGAAGTTGAAAGACAACCTACAGAATGGGAGAAAATGCATTCAAACCATATAGCAGATAAGGGTTTAAAACCAAGAATATACAAAGAACTCCTAAAACTCAACAACAAATAGATAACCCAATAGAAAAGTGGGGAAAGGACTTGAATAGATATTTCTCCAAAGTATACAAATGGGCAATAAGATGCTCAACACCATTAGTCATTTGGGGAATATGAATTAAAACCACAATGAGATACCACTTCACACCCACAAGGATGGATATTATATTTAAAAATGGAAAATAAAATTGTTGAAGAGGATGCAGAGAAATTGGAAATCCAGTGTATTGCCGGTAGTAATGCAAAATGGTGTAGCCACTGTGAAAAGCAATATGGTGTTTTCTCAAAAAATTAAACATTTGACCCACCAATCCTATTTCTAGGTATATATACAAAGAGAGTGAAAACAGGATCACAAGCATATTCGTATACCAATGTTTATAGCAGCATTATTCACAATAGGCAAAAGCTCAAAACAACCCAAGCATCCATCAACAAATCATTGGATAAACAAAATGTGGTACATACACACAGTGGAATATTATTCAGCCATAAGAAAACATGAAATTATGAGTCTGCTGCAACATGGAAGAACCTTGAAAATATTATGCTCAGTGAAACATGCAAGATAAATAAGGACAAAAATTGTATGGCATCACTTATAAAATATGGCTAGAAATAGCAAATTCATAGAGATAGAAAGCAAATTAGAGGCTACCAGGGGAGGGAGAAGGGCAGAAGATAACAGGAAATTATTTTGTAAAAATAATTTAATAATTTAATAATTTAATAATTTAATTATTGGTGAGTAGTTTGCAGAAGAGAAAAAGAAGAAATGGGGCACCTGGTTCATATGGTTCTCTATTCCCTATGGCCTGTAAAAGTTAAAAATAATGGTGATATCAATGTTATCTTCCTCATAGCTTTCTTGTGATGATTAAATGAGGTAAAAAGAAAATAAGATAGGCATTGGGTGTAACAATAATTCAAGATAGAAAACAAGGAAATAGCTCGTAACATAGCCATCATTTATCAAGAAACTTCTAAATTGTAGGAACTTTAAATAAATTATTTTATTATAATTGCTCTGCAAAGTGGGTATTAACCCTGTTTTAGAGAGGTGAAAAAAATAGGCTTAGCAAAATTAAGCAATTTTCCTAAGG
>PVKH010028444.1:0-12838 GCA_004027955.1 Chaetophractus vellerosus
TGGTGCTCCCTTTGTGGGTCCCTGGTCTTGTTCCCAAAGGGAAAGACTGAGATAAGAAAGTCCTCTCTGGCATGTCCTGGGGAAAAGGCCTACTGCTCTGAGTTTTCCAGTGGAGCAGCCAGGAGTTGGAGAAGGTCTATCTCCTGGGAAGTAGAGGAGGGCATTCAAACTCCTATAAACAGGGAAATTCCTGATGTCTCTAGCAAGCAGAAGCCCTGGACAAGACATGGGCTCAGAAAAGACAGGGAGGACCTTGCACTTTTTATTCACCTTGGGATGACATTCCTGATAGATAGAAAGGCTGAGACTCAAGAAAATCTCTGTTATATCACCAGTTGGTTAGAAACTGAAGAAACAGACATTTTAGGAAATAAATGCCAGCATTGCTATTTTAAAACATTAAAAGGTACAGTGAGAAAGAAGAGATTACAAGACAAATAAAGAAACAGGAAATGATGGCCCATCCAAAAGAAGAAGCTAAAAATCTAGAAAACATCAATGAAGAAGGCCAGACTGTGGACATACTGGACAAAGGCTTAAAAAAAAAAAAAGAACTCTAATATGCGCAAGGAGATTAAGGAAAATACAAAGAAAAGACTAAATGATACCAGGAAAACAATGAATGAGCAATATGAGGAGAACCTCAACAACAAAAAAAAAAGAAGTTGTAAAAAGGAACCAAACAGAATTATTGGCATTGAAGACTACAATACTGAAATGAAAAATGGCCAGGAGGGTTTCAACAGAAGATTGGAGCTGGCAGAAAAGAATCAGGGAACTTGAAGACAAGACAGTTGAAATTAGTCAGGCTGAGGATAGAAATAAAAAAGAATTATAAAAAGGGAAAAGTGCCTAAGAAACCACCGGGACACCATGAAATGTACCAATATATGTATTATGGGAGTCCCAGAAGGAGAAGAAAGAGAAAGGGGAAAAAGGAATATTTAAAGAAATAATGAGATAACTTCTCAAATTTAGCAAAAGAAGCTGAGAGAAAACCAAACAGGATAAACTTGAAGAAAAATACATCTTATAATATACTGATCAAACTGTCAAATGCAAAAGACAAAGAGAGAGTTCTGCAAGCTGCAAGAGAAAACACATGTTATATACCAGGGAGTCTCAATTAGGTTAAGTGCTGGTTTCTCATCAGAAATCATAAAGGCATGGAGGCAATAGGTTGAAATACTTACAGTGGTGAAAGTAAACAGTTGCCAACGAAGAATTATATATTTGGCAAGACTTTCTTTCAAAAATGAGGGAATGATTAAGATGTTCTCAGTTAAACAAAAGGTTAAGGAGTCCATCAACACTAGACCTGCCCTACAAGTAATGCCAAGGGGAATTCTTTAGAATGAAAGGAAAGAAGTGGTTCCAAACAGCATAAAATAAAGATCTTTGGTAAAGGTAACCATATGGATAATTATAAATGCTAGTCCTACAGTATTGTATTTTTGCTATGTAACTTCACTTCTTACTTCCTACAGGTACTAAAATACAAATGCATCAAAATAAATGCTAAATCTGTAGTTTTGGACATACAATGTGCAAAGACAGGATTTGTAACAAGTGCTGAAAAGTGAGGGGACAGAGGATATAGAAGTAGTGTATGTGTATGCTATTGAAACCAAGTTGGTCTCAAGTCAAATATGATTGTTGTATATTTGGCATGTTAAGTTTTAACGCTGTGGTAACAATAAGGAAAATTTATTTAAAATATATCCAGATAGAAATGGGAAGAGACTCCATATGGTACAGTAAAAAAATGAAGTCAATATGAAAGTAGAATTAATGGAAGAATTGAGGGACAAAAACGGTATAAAACTTAAAACAACTAAGTAACAAAATGGCAGAAGAAAGACACAGTATCAGTAGTTAGTTTAAATGTAAATGGTTTAAACTAACCATTTAAAAGGCATAAATTGGTGGAATAAATACCATCTTGAAAAAAGAAGAATGAAGTTGGAGGACTCAGACTTCCTGATCTTAATACTCATTACCGGGGAGTGGATGTGGCTCAATCAGTTGAGCGCCCACATCCCACATGGGTAGTCCCAGGTTTAGTTCCTGGTGCCTTCTAAAGAAGACAAACAAACAACAAGCAGACATTGAGCAAAAACAATGAGCAGATAATGAGCAAAAACAACAAGCAAGACAATGAACCAAACAATGAGCAAACAACAAGCAAAATCAAAACAAGCAGGGAGCAGATGTGGCTCAAGCAGCTAAGCACCTGCTTCTCACATGGGAGGTTCTCCCGTTGCCTCCTAAAGAAAAAACAAACAGACAATGAGCAGACAATGAGTGAAATACAACAAGCAAAACACAGTGAGCAAACAGACAAGGGAGCCATCCCTTGAAAACCACAGTAATCAAAATGGCATAAAATCAGCACAAGGACAGAGATATAGACCAATGGAATAGAATTGAGAGCTCAGAAATCAACCTTTACATTTATGGCCAACTGACTTTTGACATAGTGGCATAGACCACTCAATTGGAAAGAACAGTCTCCTGAACATTGGTTTTTAGAAAACTGGATCTTCATAAGCAAAAGAATGAAGGTGTTCTCTACCTTATACCACGTGAAAAATTCAACTAAAAATTGGTCAAAGTCTTGTATCTAAGAGCCAGAAATATATAACTGTTAGAAGAAAATATAGGGAAGCATCTTCAGGACCTTGTGTTAGGCAATGGTTTCTTAGACTTTACAGTCAAATAACAAGGAACAGAAGAAAAAAATAGATAAATGGAGCCTCATTAAAATGAAAAGCTTTTGTGTTGCAAAGAAATTCTTCATGAAAACATGAAAGTAAAACAACATACATAATGGGAGAAAATATTTAGAAACTTCCTATTAGATAAAGGTTTAATATTCAGAACTCAAGAACAAAATGGCAAACAACCCAATTAAAACATGAGCAACAGGCTAGAATAAAAATTTCTCCAAATAATATATACAAATGGCCAATAAGCACATGAAAAGATGCTCAACATCATTAGCCATCAGGGAAATGCAAGTCAGAACCACAATGAGATACTATTTCACACTCATTAGAATGGCTGCTGCTTAGAAAACAGAAAATTTTAAGTGTTGGAGAGGATATGGAGAAATAGGAGCACTCATTCATTGCTGGCTGGAATGTAAAATAGTGTAGCCACTGTGGAAGACAGATTGACAATTCTTCAAGAAGTTAAGTGTAGAATTGCCTTATGACCCAGCAATCCCACTTTTAGATATATACCCAAAGAATTGTAAGCAGGGACTCAGACAGATATTTGCATACTGATGTTCATATTGGCATTACTCACAATTGCTAAAAGATGGAAGCAAACCAAATGCCCATCAACCAATGGAATGATAAACAAAATGTGGTATATACCCACAATGGAATATTATTTAGGTGTAAGGGGGAATGAAGTTCTGATACATAGGGCAACATGGTTGAACCTTGAAGACATCATACGGACTGAATTAAGCCAGACTCAAAAGGACAAATATTGTATCATCTCAGTGATATGAAATAATTTTAAAAATTCAAACTCTTAGAGTCAGAATCCAGAATACACTTTACCAAGGGACAGGTTGGGAGTAGGGAATAGGAAAAAAAATGCTACCTGGGGCAGGAATCCCCAAAGGCATAATGTCATCACCAGGATGATGGTCTCCTATTAAGGCTCTCAGCATATCTTGTTGTTCTGCTCTCCAACACAGTGACTACCAGAGGCCCGGCTCAGCTGGAAGCCTATGTTTCTATTTAGACAACTGTCTTACCATGTTGGTTAATAGTTCCTTTCAGAAGGCTTTTTGGTGACGTGGTGACTGCTGTAATGTTTCACAACACAAACTGGAAGGAAAGTGCTTACATGAAACTTGCAGTTGAGAATTCCAGCAATAATTCAAAAAGTGTTTCTCTAGTCCCTGGTATTTGCAGTCCCTGTCTACTAGGTCACTGAGAAGTGTCAGATGTCCCATCATAAGGGGATGCCCATGCTGAGCTTGTTCTTCCTGGAAGGATCTCCCATTTCTAAACAAGTCCCTGAAGTCCTAAACGAAGTCTCTTGGGGTCTTCCATGTACATAGTACAAACTGGGAAACTGTTGCTTAAACCTGGAAGGACAAGCTGTGCTTGAGTCAAGGATTCAAGGTTTGTGGTGGTTTGGAACTATATGTACCTCAGAAAATCATGTTTTTAAGGCCAATCCATTCCTGTGAGTGTAAACCTATTGTGAGTAGATTTTTATGAGGTTACTTCAGTTAAGCCGTGGCCCAGGTTGGGTCTTAATCTTCTTTATAAACAGGATAAATAGAGGGAGAGAGAAAGCCCTGGAAGCAAGAAGCTGAAATCAATGAAACCTGGAAGAGAAAGGAGAAACCAGCAGATGCCTCCATGTATCTTGCCATAGTACTTCTTTCTGGAAGAATTGCCAGTTGTCAGAGTTAATATTCTGAAACACAAAGGTCTCTTGTTTAAATAGTAAAAACAAACAAACAAACAAACAACAGAAACTATGCAAAACCTACTGGATTTAGGGATAGGTGTATGGGATCTCCAGTGAACAGGTAATATGTTTGAGAACTATATTAATATTTATGGATATGATAAAAATAAACCATTTTAAAAGGTTATTGGAAGCTTGAGGGAAAGCAAAATAATCTATAAGGATGTGATGATCCAAAAACTAAGGTGTCAAATAAAAATCAGTAGAACTCAAGGCATGAATTTTATGAAACAGATAGAAATGGACATAAAATGAGTAGATATTATCATACATGTAACATATGCAAATAGATTACTCTTAAATTTACCTGTCTTCACACCTCATATGTTCACACAAATGGTTTTTTTAACTTAATAATAAATATTATGGATTTTTTCATATTGGTATATATTCTTTTTATATCCTTCTAGCATATTCTTTTAAATATTTCATGGTTTTACATTACCAAAAAATGCCATAATTTATGTACCCCATCACCTATTAATGAACATGTAGATTATTTCCAGTTTGGGTCTTTTTATTTTATTTATTTATTTATTTATTTACAAGCTATACTACAATGAATATCCTTGACAATACATCACGGAGTGTGTGTGTAGGTATAGCTGTAGAAAAAAATATTTGGCATGGAATTTTTGAGTTAAAGAGTATTTTAATAGATATTGTCAAACGACCTTCAAAGAGGTTGTGCCAATTTATACTCCCACTACCAGTCTTGGAACATCCGTTTCCCCCAAATGTTGCCAATACTATGTTTTATAATCTCTTTTGATGGTTGCCAATCTGATATGTTAAAAAAATGACATCCTGCTGTCTTCCCTTCCATCTATTAAATCATTGAATGAGGTTAAGCTTTATACGTATCAAAGCAACTTGTATTTCTTTTTTCTGGAATCCTGGCAAATAATAGGTGCACAATAGCAATTTGTTGAAAAACCACTTATACAGCTCCTGCTACTGTTCCTTTTATTATTTATCTGAACAAACTCTTTATAGAATAAAAAAATAATACCCCTTGATATACTTGTTACAAGTATTTATTTTCCTGTTTGCTATTTGTCTTTATAATTTTGCTTGTCAATTTTTTTTGGAGGGGTGTGGTGTTTAGAAATTTGGTTTTTACTTTTCAATACTTTAAAAAAAAGAATTTCTAGGTTTAATTTTGCTTTGAAATATTTTCTCCCATTCCAGTGAATAAACATACTGCTTTTGATAGGCCTCCTTCTTGCCCCTGAGCATTCCTTGTGTGATTCCCAAATTGTGCCATCACCCAAAGGACTCCACTAGCCAATCACACTCTCTCCTCATCGCCACTCACATAATTGCCAGTATTGGGGTGGGGGTGGGGAATAAAGGAAGCCTTGTCTCTGCTGAGTTTTCCTCGGTGTCAGTACCTGTCATTGTAATATGAAAGTACAGAGGTGGTTCTACGTACAGTGGGTCACGGGAACACAGAGGATGAGCTTGGAAACATTCTGGAAAGAATTTCAAGAGTAGAAAGTTGCCACTACAGAGTGTATTATATATCAGACCAAGGAGATGTTCTTTCTCCTGTAGGAGATGGGGGAGGACTCACTGATCTCCCCACTTTGTGATAGGTGATGGATTTTGATGGGAAGAGCAGTGATATTCAAAGTCCTTGCCCTTTCTCTATGTGAGCTCTTTTCTTGGGTTTCTTACTTGGACATTTCTCCCTTTGGAAGCCATTGGTCATGGCTCAGGGAAAGCAGGTGCCATGATTCTTCCTTTGCACAAGGTTAAACGAAACCTCTGGTACACATAATGCCTCAGTCTACCTGTGGGAGCTGCTGCTGCCCCTGTTTTCTCAGCACACTTCCGTTTCCTTCTTCTGAAGCAGCATGATTTCATTTGAGAAGCTGGCCTCCCTTACTTTTATGCTTTACCTAGGAGGGCAGATGACCCCGTCTAGGTTAGGGATTTGAACATTGACTGGAGTCACGCAGGCACACAATGTTCTTGGATCCAACCACAATGCGGATGCCCTAATGTGAGCTCTCCCTTTCCTTGTCCACAGATACCTGATTATTCAGGCTGCCCTAAGTCCCACAGGGTACTTGTATATTCATCCAACAAGCACTTTTCTCCCTCAGCTTATGTTAGTCAGTGTCCGGTTGTCTTGCTTCCACTCAAGGAGCCCTAGTAGATACGAGAGCTCACGAGTGTCAGGAGTTACATAGAGACGTAGGGCCAAGTCCCGGCTGTGCTCAGCTCATCAGCTTCTGGGGTTCTCCTTATTGGCAACCTGAGGTTGAGGCAGGTGTTTCATAGGATTCCAGACCACAAGGCTAGGGATACCGGGGTTCCCTTAACATATGAGAAAATCGAGTCCCCTGGCATTGATAGAACCAGGGGCTTCCTGACAAATCTTGACAAGTATTATAAGAAAAACCTTGGAGATTTTACCTAGGCTGGCTGTGAGCTGGTGTTCAGGACCCTTGCTAGTTTCTTGGAGTCAAAGCCAGGGAGCTCTGTCATCTGTTTGTGATTACAAGGCCCAGCGTGCCCCATCAAAGGCCCTTGGTGCCTTTCCTCTTTGGAAACACATTCAGCACATTTTTAGAAACCGCACTGAGAAAATGACTAAACAATGTTTAATATTCCGAAAATATAAACAGCCGCTGTGAAGCCAGTCCTAAGCTGTTTAGGGAAAGCTGACTTGGCACTGGGGGGAAGCCAGCTGTTGCTGGCATTTGACTGGCAGAGATTGTAAAATTCTTTCAATGTCAGTACTGTCAATGAATGTAAATTAAGCTCTGTCTCCATCTTGAATGCTGGAAAGTTTTGGCAGGATCTGGGATCTCCTGGACATTTTAGAGAGAGGCAGTGTGCTACGACTGATGCCTCCTTTCCACAACTCTCTCCCAATACCATCATTACAATATCCCCCATCTCCACAGCCTCTACCATGCATTCTTGCATTCATTTGGGCACTGAGCATGTATTAGGTAAGGACCATGTTCTGGTTTCAGTGCTAGATGTTAGGGTACACTGATCACAAGCACAATCCCTACCCTTAAGGAGCTCAGAAACCAGGAGTGGGATAGACAAGGACCTGCCAACAGGTCCTATTCTGCCTTAGGTTCTTAGCTTTACTCTTTTTTTCTGCTTTTTATCTATTTGAACTCAGAAAAGTGGGCTCTAGATCCCATAGTCTTTTGGTTAACAATATTCAGTCTGTTTTTATCCATTTGAACTCAGAAAGGTGGGCTCTAGATCCCATAGTCTTTTGGTTAACAATATTCAGTCTGTTTTAGTTTGCTAAAAGTTGCTGGGAACAATAGGTTGGCTTTATAATGGCGATTTATTAGGTTAAAAGCTTACAGTTCTGAGTCTGTGAAAACGTCCAAATCAAGGCATCATCAGAGATGCTGTCTCACAGGAGGCTGGCTGCTGGTGATACTGGACTCCTCTCTTAGATGGCAAAGCCCATGGAGACACCTGCTTCTCTTCCGGGTCTTGTTGCTTCAGCTTTCAGTTCCTCCATCTGTGTCTTTCTTTCTTCCCAGTTCCTCTCTGAGCACCTGGGTTCTTTCTCTCCATCTCTGCAGCTATTTCTCTGTGTGTCTCTACTTTCAATCTTCTGTTTCTAAGGGACTCTAGCAAGAGGACCAAGACCTACCCTGGGTCACATCTCACAGAAATTATCCAATCAAAGCCCCCCAGCAGAAGTGATCCAATCAAGAGTTACCACCTACAATAGGTTTACATGCACAAGAATGGATTTGCTTTAAGAACATGATTTTCTACAGTCCATAAAAGACTCAAACCAGCACACATAATGAAATGAAAACACAATCTTTTAAACCATATATGGCAAAAATATTACAATTGTTGAATCTAGGCAGCAAGTTTAAAGGTGATTATTGCACTATTTTTTCAACATTTACGTATACACAAAACTTTACCATCTAGCTTTGTATCCTTGGGCATGTTACCATACTTCTCTGTGCCTCAGTTCCCTCATCCATATAATCGGTTTAATAACAATACCTGCTCATGGAGGTGCTGTGAGTAACAAATGCATTCATAAGTAGAAAGTACTCGCAACAGTGCTTGGTAAGTAGTAAAGTAAGTATCCAGTAAATCTTAGCTATTTTAATGATCATTGCCCATAATTCTTGGAACACAGTGGGTGTCTTATTCTCACATGTGAGGTTGGGGTGGTTCTTATGTTGGGATTTTGCCATCCTCTGATTCATTCTCCAAATTATTCAACTTTAGGGCATGTACACTTGCTGTCCCCTCTGCTGGGAATGTGTCTGTTTTTCTTCACAAGAACTTAGGCAACGTATGAGCAGGGCTCTGTTTCCCACTGTCACGGCCAGAGCTCTAAGCTGTCCCTGATACATATTGAGTATTCAGTATATAACTTGCTGCTTGCAGAGCATCTAACATGCTTCTATTTGTTCATCTATTCATTCACTTACTCATTTAGAAAGTATATATTGCACATCCTCTTGGTCCTAGGCTCTTTATTCTGAGCTAGGACCTCATGGGGGAATAAGACAAAGTCCTTGTCTTAAGAAACTAAAACTTTGTCTTGTTGATCCTTTGGTTTTGAATTCATCTCTGCTTTGCATTTGCCTTGCTAAGCAAATAGACTGTGAACACCTTGAAACTGGAGACTATCATTTCTACTTCTCTTATATTACACACAGTAGTCATTATTAAGACTAACATACATTGATCAGGCTTTTGATACAAGCAACAATGGATAGAAATCAAAACTTTCCCATTATGCCATCAATGAATATTTTACTTTACGTATTTTTGTTTTAATATTCTTATTTGTCAAGTTCACCTGGCTATTGTAAGAAATAAATGAAATACTTCACCACATATAGTGTATGTTCAGGGAACACATTGTGTATTTCCTGGTCCCCTTTTCTTTCCAGTGATGATGTTGTGAGTTTGGGGATAAATGTGCAAGAAGTTAAGCTGTTCCTTTAGTAATCTGGGAGAGACTAAAGTATCTGATCTATCAGAGGACTTATATGAGAATTTCTTCCCAAACATAATAACTTCTTCCAGGTGACTCTAAAGCCTGTAGAACAGGGACTATGGCTAATTTGTGTCTGTGATCTAAGAGCACAGCACATACTAGGCACTGAAAAATGTTTGCCGTTCAATAGCCTTTCTTCAGATATCTGCTTTGAATATCACCAGAAACAGAAAGCTCAATACTTTATGACATAGTGAAATTTATTATCTTCAGTTATACTTATATAAAGGCTTCTTTATATGAGATTGACATCTACCTCTCCTTGTTTTCTGTCCAGCCATCCCAGCTTTGACATCGAAACCAGAAAGTACAACTTTCATTCTCTTTTTCATTATCTTCTTCAATCATTAGAGAACTCATATCATGTTTTCTTTTCTCAATCTCATCCTTGCTACTCTGAATATTCCTTTTACTTTAACCCTTTCATTAATGCCCCAGTCTCAATAATCCCTTACAAACCACCCATGCTCCTATTGTCCATGTCTATTTTTAAACATGGCCCCAGAATGAATTGCAGGATATCTCTGGGGGTTGGACTTCCTGACATCTGGACTGTCTTTTCCTATGGGTTTCCACTCAGTGGTCATTGCTGCCACTGTAGCTGATAGTGGATCCTTTAGCCAGGCTAGTGGTTATGCCCATGACCTATATGGTTGGTCCAGTTCACTCATCACCTTCTCTTGGGTCATTGGAGAAGGAAATCTTCTAAGCAAAACATTGTTCTAGCTCTGGTTCCTTCTTCATCAATAGAACATCTCTGTGGTATATGTTAATTAGTTCATTAAACACAAGCTTGGTTGGAAAAGTCTTGATTTCTGTCCTGGAGATTTGCTTTATGATCCAGAGATATGTTATCTACATCTGAATGTTGGATGATGGGGAATTGTTGTCTTTGTTCTCACCATGAATGCTTATAGAGTAGAAAGGAGCTGTGCTTCCCATCCTTCTTCAGACTGCCCAGATGACCATAACAGGTCCTGTCTATGACTTCCTGCAACACGTACAACCTAGATTTAAAGATTTATTGTTAGAGTGGACTTTAGAGTTTTCTTTTCTGGAGCCTCTGAGTGTTTAAAATGTAAAATGGCCCCAGAAGACTTAAGGAATATGCTCATTCTTCAACTTCTTCCTCAGGTATAGCCTTATTTTCTGCCTTCTCCCTGGACAAATACTCTACACACCAGACATCCCAATCTTTTTGCAGTTCCCTATAATGTGTGATGAGTCTGCTCTGGGTTGGACAAGGGGCTACAGATTTGAATAATATGCATATTCATGATGTAAATTTCTTATGGTCTTGTGGGGCAACAGACAAAGGGAGGAGACAAAGGCTGAGCCACAGACCTGGACTGGGGTGGGGCTAGTGAGAAGAGACCATTGGTGAGAAAATGAGGCATGAGTTTGGGCTGGGATCTAGTTGTGGGGGGGCTGTGGTGAGCAGTTTGAGAAAGTGACGATGACTAGAGCGAGGGTGACCGAGATGGTTAGTGTGAGATACTCAGCAGGATGTACAAGAGCTGAGTTGATGATGCAAAGCCATGAGGCTGGGCTAGTCAGTTTTCAGTCAGATGAGGCTTTGTGAGGAGGAAGTTTTAGTGCTTTTCCTAGAGTGGATGGGGAGGAATGGGAGCTTGTGTGAGGACTTCGTATCTGGAAGTTCAAAGTGCCTCCAAAAGGCATTCTTAGAAAATGAGAACAGCTATGTGTGGTAAGTTAAACACATTGATCTTAAAGCCAGACTTCCTGAATATAAATTCTAGTTCTACTTCTTAGTGAGTCTTTGACCTTCAAAGTTATTGAATCTCTTTGTAAAATTTGTAAAATATGAATAATAGTAATACCTACTATTATGAAGCTGCTATGAGAATTAAAAGAAGAGTGCCTAGCACATAGTATGTGCTTAATAAATATTATCAAGTCTTGTAATCTTTCTGTGGTGATTGTTGTAAGAAAGGGGGAAATCTCAAAGTTAGAACATACAACATAATACTTACGAGTTTGAACTTTGATATAGATAAATCTAGTTTTTTAATCCTGCTTCCAGTAGAAGCTGTGGATACCTAGGCCAGATATTTACTCTTTTTAAACCTTGGTTTCCTAATCTGTAAAATGGAAATGCTGGTATCTGAACATATAAAATTCTTAGCACAGTGCTTGGTATCTAGTGGTTTTGCAGTTAGTGCTCATTATTATAATTTTATTAATCTTTTTAAATTGAGAACTATTTGTTGGCTACCACAGGAATAAAAATCTAAAACTTAAAATACTTTGATAAAAGAACTGAGAAAGTTTATGAGCTTATTTAAAAAGAAAAAAAAAGTTGAAAACAAAAGCAGATGTGAAGGTGGGAATTTTTTCCCCTCACTGTAAAAATCCCTCCTTGCTTGACAGGGCATGGAGAGAAACAGGAACGTCTCTGTAAAACTGGTTCTGCTCTGAAAGACATGCTTTCTGTACGACTTGTTTGTGTATTGGGTGGGGAGAGTGTAAGTTACTTATCTGCCTTCAGGTATACTGGAAGGTCATTTTTGGCTGACAAAATACAGCATTAGCACAAGTTGAAAGGACCAAAAATTAAAAAATTACCAAGTATGGTGTTTTTAAAATTTTATTTTAACCAAGATAGCTATTCCAAATCTCAGCTAGACATTGCACTGTGGTGAAAACACATACAATGTGGAATTAAGATAAGTATATTTCAGCCCCAATGTGGCCATTGAACAGCTATAAGATCTTGGGCCACTTGTTTAAAATAAATGTAATTTGGATAGTGTTATGTCCTATAAAGACAACAAGGTAGGGTAAGGTGATGGAGCATCACTAGGGGATTGAAATCGACATGATGAAAAGAGATTAACCAGGAAAATATATGGGAAAAGTGTCTTTCAGGCAGAGAAATCAGAAAATGTAAAGTTCCGGATGCTGGAATTAACATGATGTGTTCAAAGAGCAGGAAGAAGCCCAGTGTGGCTAGATCATAGTAATCAAGAGTGGACATAGCAGGTGCCAAGGTAAGAGACAGAGGTAATGGTTAGATTGTGCAGGCTAAGGTAAGGAATTTGGATTTTATTCTAGTGCATTTGTAAACTATGGAAGGACATAAGCAGGAAGTGACATTGTTCTAGTCAGGGTTCTCTCGGGAAACAGAATCAACACGAGATCTCTGTTAAAAATATAAGATTTTATAAGAGTCTCTCACGTGACCATGGGGATACACAAGTCCAGGTTCCGCCGGCAGGCTGCAAGCCAGGGGCTCCGATGAAAGACTGATGAAGGGTCCTCGATGAGTTTGCTCCGATGAAAGACTGATGA
>PVKH010028445.1:0-12839 GCA_004027955.1 Chaetophractus vellerosus
AAGTGAAGGGAGGAAGGGAAAGAAAGGCAAAATGTTAGAAGTTGGTAAATCTGGATATCTTGGTGGGGGGTACATTGGAGTTCTCTGTGTAGATTTTGTATTATTTGTTTGCAACTGTCCTATAAGTTTGAAATTATTTCAAAATAAAAAGGTTTTAAAAAATTAGGCCTCGAGTTTTATGAAACACTTCTGTCTACTTTTGAACTTAGCATCTCTATAAAGGTTATGATTGAAAATACAAATCACTTACCCATTCTTCTCCCCAAAATGACTCTGAAGCTGGGATTCAGTGAACTGAGTCAGTTCACCCATGTATTCTACCCCCAAGGTTTCAATGACAGAGGCCCCTAGCTTTCCTCCAAGACTACGGCTGATTTAAAAAAGGAGACAAAGAACATAGAGGTCATATCATAAATATCTGGTTAGCAGAAATAAGACATTTGGTTTCTGTAAGTAGCTTGCCAAAAAGTTAAGAGAAATGAGAGCACAGTATTGGTCCTGTAGACATCCCTCCCAGCCCCCCCACGCCCCATATACTTTTAATTTGCCAGAATAATACTAAGTGATTCTGGGGCTTCCGTGATACTTAGGGAGTTAGGACCTTACAATATTAAAAATAAACAAAAGTTTAAAGTTACTGATTAGCTATGAAGTCAACTATACATAAAACTTTTCAATTGTATAGGACCTACTGTCACATCTGGGATTAAAATCCCAAGGAAGAAACAAATTTCTTCCTTGAGCTAAAACCTTCTACACATATGAATGCAGTCAAAATTCTTCAGCCTAGCCTTCAAGGCTCTTTATAAAATGTTCTCACCTTCCTCATTATGGTCCAGCTAAACTGGTCTATGTCTCAGTTCACTGGAAACACACTGGAACTTCCTTTGTGCTCAAAATAGTCTCCAAATCAGTACTGCTTTCTTATTTTTATCTGACACTTCAAATTCTGCCAACTTGACAACAAAATTCCATGCCTTTTTTATAAATCCTTGTCAGATTACTCTTCTTTTATGAACTTTGGTAACAGCCTACAAAATTTATTTAGCAATTACTCTGGTCCAGTCTTGTGATGGCACTTCCATTGTTGCCTTGAACTGTTGTCTTCTCCCTTCAACAAATTATAAGCCCTTGTAAAGGACATATAATTGGTAGGCTCAACCTATCTATTCATTTGATTTGGCTTCTTTCCTCATGCCTAGTTTGGAAGCAATTCAGTAGCCCCGAACACTTTGATTTGATATTAGAGGAAAGAAAAGAAGTAAAACTCCCAATTGGTATATTTTGCTACATAGTGGCAGATGAGTAAACAGTCTAGAGGGAAGTTAAATATTTAGCTAAAAATCAGTTAATTTTTTTTACATGCAGGATTAAATATCCACATCTTCCCTAATTCCTGTTGCCGCAGATAATCCAGAACTGAAAGTTCATTAAGATAAATGTCTGAGTGTTTTTCAAATTTTCTGAGTTATTTCCCTCCTACTTGCCCAGTACCTATTTTGCCTGGCTCTAATCCTACCTAAGGAACAGAAGAAACTACAACTAGAGAGTGCTTTCACATGGATATGAGTGAAATTTAATGTGCTCCCTGAAGACTTACATTTTGCTAATAGGCATTTGGCTGAAGAGCTGTGGGACTGATCCATGTGAGACCAGTGTCTGGCGGTTGGGCTTGTTTAGTCCACAGGCCAATTTTGCCAAGACCTGGAGCATGGAAAGTAGAAAAACCTCATTATTGTCAACTTACCCCCCAAAAAGTTGGTGAATATTAAAACACACATACACACGCACGTGCACACACACACAAACACAGATGCAGAGGTTAAGGTTTCCTCATTAAAAACAAAAACAAAACCAGGAATTCAAGCCATCTCAAAACCCTGGTATTCCACAACATCCTCATTGAAAATATAACCCATTCTCATTATACTCATTGTTCTTCCCACTATCTCTTCCATTCAGTTTCCTTTATTTTCCTTCCCCATCTTTTCCTTGGGTTCTCCCACTTCAAGAAGTTTAAAAAGCAGAAACGCTGCAGAACAGACTCAAGTAAGATGCATTTCTCAGTGTATCCATATTAAAATGGTGAAACAAACTTGTTTTACCCTACCCTATTTATTTACATTTCTTGATGAATGCACATAGTCCATTTTGAGACCTGAATTGCTTAACATCACCCTCCAATAGTTAAAACCTTCTCATACTATAAACAAGACTTCAAAATGGAAATAAATCCTTGAGAACTCTTTTCAAAGAGAGTATAAGGCATTTCAGAGGTTCACTTCAAAAGTTAAAGCTGATAGGCAAAGCATAAAATCATTCTTAAAATTCACTAAAGAGATTCTCTAGGAACTTCTACTGGGCAACATTTAACCAAGTCTGGTTAAAATTACTGTATTGGGACTTCTCTTTCTCCTCCCCAAACCCAATTAGAAAAAAAGAAACAAAAAACTCTTCAGGGCAGTTTGGCAACTTTCCTCTTATTGAGGAGAATAGGGAGAAGGCAACAATCAGAGATAATCAACCACTGCCCAAATATTGAGCCTGGCTGGGCAAAAGGGGATGAAGGTAGCCCCAGGCCTTCACAACACTTTAATTATAGTTAATCAGAAAACCAGTTATTCTGTCCCTGGATTACTGAAAACCGTTTGTTTCCCAAAATCAAAATAGTGGTCCAAACTGATCAAATTTTATTATTCCATTTCTCTTATTGCTCCCATAAGAAAAGGGGCATAGACAACTCCATATTAGAAAACAATATGAATCTAACCTCACACCTGGAAGAACTAGGAAAAGAAGAACAAACTAAACCCAAAGTGAAAGCAGAAGGAAATAAGTAGTAAGGAATAGAGTGGAGATACATGAAATAGAGATTGGAAAAACACAGAATTAAAGAAACCAAATGATGGTTCTTTGAAGAGATCGATAAAATTGACCAACCTCTACCTAGAATGACAAGGAATAAAAGAGAGAGGACACAAATAACAAAAAAAAAAAACAGATATAGATCACCAGGAATTAGAATAAGCTTAGAGAATGGAAAGCTAAGGGTTAATCTGTGTAGAATTGGTATAAAGGTTGTTTGTAAATCTTTGGAAATGAATAGAAATGGTGATAGCACATCATAATGTTTGTAACTAGCAATGCTATTATATGGGTATGACAGTGGTTGAAAAAGAAAGGCTAAAGTCATGTATATAACTAGAAGGAAAGCTTAAAAATGTAACATGGGACTGTATAGCATAGTAAAACCTCATGTGAAATATGAATATGGACGATATTGTATATATAAGACTATTTTTCTTTAAAACTGAACAAATGTATGTTAATGTTACAAGATGTTAATATCAGGCAAAACCAAAACAAAACAAAACAAAAAAAACCGACCACACACATTATGCTAAGTGAAAGAAACCAGACACAAAGTACTACATATTGTATGATTCTATTGATATAAAATGTAAATATAAATCAATTTATAAAGATGGAATTAGATTAGTGGATATGTAGAGCTGGAGAAGGATAGAGGGATTGAGAGGTGACTGCTAAGGGGTCTGGAGTTTTTCTTTTTGGAATAATGAAATTGCTCTAAAATTTTTTCTGGTGATGAATGTACAACACTGTGATTATACTAAAAGCCACTGAGTATACACTTTGTGTGTGTCTATGTGTGTGTGTGTGTGTGTGTGTGTGTTTTAAATATTTATTTATTTTATTTATTTCTCTCCACCCGCCTTGTTGTTTTTCATTTGCTGTGTCTGTTTGTCTTTAGGAGTCACTGGGAGCCGAACCTGGGACCTCTGATGTTGGAGGGAAGTGCCTAATCCCTTGAGCCACCTCCGCTCCCTGCTTTGTTGTATCTCTCATTCTGTTTTTCCTCCCCATGTCTCTTGTTGCATCAGCTCACTGAGCCTGCCCATTGCATTAGCTTGCTGTCTTCTTAAGAGACACTGGGAATCTCTGCTCCCTGCTTTGTTGTGTCTCTCATTATGTTTTCTCTTCTTGTGTGTCTTGTTGTGTCAGCTTGCCATGCCTGCCCATCGTCGCATTAGCTTGCTGTCTTCTCTAGGCAGCACGAGGATCTGAACCAGCGACCTCCCATGTGGTAGGCAGGAGCCCAGTTGCCTGAGCCACATCTGCTTCCCTGAATATACACTGTATGGTATGTGAATATACCTCAATAAAACTGCTTTAAAACAACAACAACAAAAAAATAAGAAATGAAAGTGAGGACATTATTACTGACTTTAGAGAAATAAAAAGGATTATAAGAGGATATTATGAACAAGTGTACAGCAACAAATTAGATAACCTAGATGAAATGATAAATTCCTAGAAACATATACCTAAATTGACTCAAGAAGAAATAGAAGATCTCAACAGAACAATAAGAGATTGAATCATTAATCCAAAACTTCCCCACAAAGCAAAATCCAGGACCAGATGGCTTCACTGGTGAATTTTACCAAACATCCAAAGATGAATTAACACCAACCCTTCTCAAACTCTTCCCAAAAAATGAGGAGGATGAAACACTTCCTACCAAAGGCAGATAACGAAAAGAAAATTCTAGACTAACATCTCTTAAGAATATAGATGTAAAAATCCTCAACAAAATATTATCAAACCAAATCCAACATTACATTAAAGAGTTTATATATCACAACCAAATGGAATTTATTCCAGGAATGCAAGAGAGGTTCAATGTAAGAAAATCAATTAATGTAACACACTACATTAATAGAATGAAGGGGACACAAAAACATGATCATCTCAGTGGATGCAGAAAAGGACCTTAACAAAACCCAGCAACATTTCTTGATAAAAAACATTCAGAAAAACAAGTATAGAAGGTAACATTTTCAACATGATGAAGGGCATATATGAAAACTCTACAGCTAACAACATACTCAATGGTGAAAGACTGAAAACTTTCCCTCTAAGATCAGGAACAAAACAAGGATGTACACTTTCACAACTGCTATTCATCACTGTACTAGAAGTTCTAGCCAGAGCAATCAGGCAAGAAAAAAAAATAAAAGGCATCCAAATTAGAAAAGAAGAAGTAAAATTATCTCTATTTGTAGATGACACAATCCTATGTATAGAAAATCCCAAAGAATCTACAAGAAAGCTACTGGGCAAATAAGTGAATTCAGCAAAGTGGTAGGGTACAAGATCAACAACCACAAAAACAAGTGGTGTTTCTATACAGCAGCAATGAACAATCTGAAAAGGGACTCAAGAAAACAATTCCATTTATAACAGCAACTAAAACAATAATAGGAAATATATAGTTATAAATTTGACCAAAGATGTAAAGGACTTGTTTATGGAAAACTACAAATCATTGCTGAAAGAAATTAAATAAGACCTAAACAAACGGAAAGACATGCTGTGTTCATGGATTGGATGACTTAATATTGTAAGATGTCAATACTGCCCAAAGCGATTTACAGATTCAGTCCAATCCCAACAAAAATTCCAACAGCCTTCTTTGCAGAAATGGAAAAACCAATCAACAAATTCATATGGAAGGGCAAGAGGCCCCAAACAGCCAAAACCTTGAAAAGATGAACAAAAGTAGAAGACTCACACTTGCCAATTTCAAAACTTATTACAAAGGTACAAGAGTCAAAACAATTTGATACTGGCACAGGGACAGACATAAAGACCAATGGAACAGAATTGAGAGTTCAGAAATAAACCCACATTATCTGTGGCCAATTGACTTTTGACAAGAGTGTCAAGTTTACTCAATGGTAACGTTTCTTCAGCAAATAATGCTGGGAAAACTGGATAACCATATGCAAAAGAATGAAAGTGGACCCCTACTTCACACCATATATAAAAATTAACTCAAAATGGGTTAACAACCTAAATATAAGAGCCAGAACTATTAAACCCTTAGAAGAAAACATAGAGGTCTGACCGAAATATGTCTTAGCTGCACATGGTCCATCTGTCTTTTCTATTCAAACCTATATTTGATGCCAGAGTTTTAGTTGTACGTCCAGAGACCAGAGACTATGCGCTGTCCATGTGCCAACTGGGTCCAGAGGCTCTGTGGACCTGCAACTTCTACTCTACAACTCAGTGGACTCACCCAGGACACCCAGTGGGGAGATGATGATGGACGACAGCTACCCTGGGGAATGGAGAGAGCCTGCAGCTACAGGCAGGATAATCTCTTCTATCATATCCATGGGATATAAACCCCCTCTCACTTGGTGGTGGAGGGGACATCATCATCCTAGACTCCTCGGGATTGGGGGAAGAGCCATGGACTAGAGTGGACTTGTTGGTGTCCTGTTATACACTTGTGATTCACGCAATGGAAGAAATTACAAAATTATGTGGAGCCAGGGGCCACTGGACGCTTTGGGGGCAAGGAGAGGGAAGGGCAGTTGTAATACGGGGGCTTTTTTGGGACTTGGGAATTGTCCTCAGTGATGTTGCAATGGAGGATATAGGCCATTTTATATCATCATGTATCATGCAGGACTGTGTGGGAGAGAGGGTGGTCTACAGTTTGAACTGTAGTCCATGCTTGGTGGCAAAGCCCCCAAATGTGTATATCTATTACAGGTGTTGTGCCACACTGATGAAGGATGTATATGTGGGAGGTTGTAGGAGGTGTGGGAGGTGGGGCATATGGGTACTCCTAAAATTTCTGTGTAACATTTATGTAATTGATATATCCTTAAAAAAAAAAAAATTGATTAAAAATTGAAAAAAAAAAAAAAAAGAAAACAGAGGAATATTTTTAGAACCTTGTATTAGGTGATAGATTCTAAGATTTTACCAAAAGCACAAGCAACAAAAAAATAGATAAATTAGACTTAATCAAAATTACAAACTTTTGTGCATCAAAGTACATTATCAAGAAAGTGAAAAGACAACCTACAAAATGGGAGGGAATATTTGGAAGCCATATATCTGATATGGGTATAACATCTAGAATTTGGGAAGCGGATGTGGCTCAAGCGATTGGGCTCCAGTCTACCATATTGGAGGTCCAGGGTTCGATTCCCAGGGCCTCCTGGTGAAGGCAAGAAGGCCAGTGTGGCAAGCTGGTCTGAGTGAAGAGCTGGCCGGTATAGGAGTGCTGGCCTGCACAGTGTGCTGGCACGCATGGAGAGCTAGTGCAGCAAGATGACACAACAAAAAGAGACACAGAGGAGAGACAACGAGAGACACAGAAGACCAGGGAGTTGAGGTGGCACAAGAGATTGAGCGCCTCTCTCCCACTCCAGAAGTTCCCAGGATCGGTTCCCAGTGCCACCTAAAGAGAAGACAAACAGACACAGAAGAACACACAACAAATGGACACAGAGAGGCAGACAATCGGGGGGAGGGGAAGATAAATAAATAAATAAATAAATAAATAAATAAATAAATAAATAATCTTTTTTAAAAATCTAGAATTTATAAATAGTTCCAACTCAAAATACAAATAACCCAATTTAAAAATGGGCAAAGAACTTACATAAACATTTTCCCAAAGATATACAAATGGCCAGTGAGCACATGAAAAGATGCTCAACATTATTAGTCATTAGGGAAATGCAAATCAAAACCACAATGAGATAACATTTCACAGCTACTAGAATGGTTATTAATTTAAAAACCAGAAAATAATAAATGTTGACAAGGTAGAGAAATAGGAACTTTTGTTGGTGGGAATATAAAATGGTACAGCCATGGTAGAAAACATTTTGGTGGTTCCTTGGAAAGTTGATCATAGAATTATCATACAACCCAGCAATCTGACTTCTATGTATACACCCAAAAGAATTAAAAGCAGGGACTCAAACAGATATCAGTATACCAACATTTACAGCAGCATAATTCACAATAGCCCAAAGGTGGGAAGTATCCAAGTGTCTATCAACAGATGAATCAACAAACAAAATGCAGTATATGCAGACAACGGAATATTATTCAGCCATACAAAGGAATAAAATTCTGTTTGATACATGCTACAACATGGATGAACCTTGAAGACATCATGTTAAATAATTTAAGTCTGATACAAAAGGACAAATATTGTATGATCTCACTTATATGAAATAACTAGAATATCCAAATTTATGGAGACAAAAAGTATAGGTGACTAGGGGATAGGGGCAGGGGAGGAGTGGGGAGTTAACGGTTAATGGGTAGAGAGTTTCTCTTTGGGGTGATTGAAAAGTTTTGGTAATGGATGGTGGTAATGGCACCACAACACTGTGACTGTAATTAATACTACTGAATTATATGGTTGGAAGTGGTTGAAATGGGAAATTTTATATTGTATATATGTTATCACAATAAAAAAAATTTAAAGAAAATATGAGAGAATACTAGAATATTCCTCAAAAGAAATAGTCTAATACAGTTAGTCCTTAATAAATATCCAGGATATAACTACATAAATAACCAATCTCTGCAAATTTTTCAGCCTGCTTCTTAGGAAAGTACGTTGATTCCCATATTAAAGGACTAATTAGGCTTTTATTTCAGCCTTAACAATAATTTTAAAGAGAAATCCATTTCAAAGTATACGAGTAATAACCTAAATGCTCCACCTGTATCTATCCTTGATGTATTTAACTAAGGACGTCTATGGTTCTCTTTGAAAAGTACTACAGTCTTCACCTTATTGTGTGAAATTCCAGCTGAACACTGAAAACCAGTCTGCCTCTCTATAGCTGCTCTCATTTCTTCCACAATCACTGCTCCCACGGTGAGCTGCAGGTCTGGAGAGGTGGTGTTATCAATCCGAAGAGAATCAAGCCACTGAAATAAGCCTTGCTTTCGCATCTCCTCTGAAAAAGTTGAGGTCACATTTAGACAATTTTTTCAAAATCAAGTTTTATTATTTAATTATGCTATCTAATTCAGAAACAGATTCCACACATTTATTAGATATGTTGGTTCTCACACACAAAAATGGCAACCATTTTAGAAAACTGAGTACACGAGAGACCAATTTCTTCTTCTTACCAATTTTTGGCATAGGTTGTATCCTATAGTTCTAAGAGGCAACAGATATTTTGTATTAGTATCACCTTTAAAGAGTAACGATTTTGAAGTACAACTGTTTTCTCTCCCCAGTTCTCTTGAACATCCTCAAGAAATTCTATTACGTTATTCAATTAGAAAATATTCAGAATTAACTCAAGCTTCAGTATAAACTTCAAGTTAATATATATTTTTAGAGATTGGTTCCAACTGACTGGATTAAAATACAACCAGAGGCACTAGATTTATTCTGGTAAGCTGTTTAAGTTAGATTTAGCTTTGGACTCAGGGCGCCTTGAAAACAGCTTACTATACAATTTAGAACTAACCACAATTTGAAAATGCATAAAAACATGATTATAGCAAGGGAGCTGGGTACACAGAAAATATGGATACACTCATTTAAAGAGGGAGTAATGAGGCATGAACAAGGAAAGAAAATATACTCAAAAGTATCTTGAGGGTGTGGATATGACTCAAGCAGTTAAGTACCCACCTCCCACATGGAAGGTCCCGGGTTCAGTTCCCGGGTTCAGTTCCCAGTGCCTCCTGAAAAAAACAAAAACAGGCCAGCTGTATAGCCCAGTTGGTAGGGCGCTGGTTTACCACATGGGAGGCCCCAGGTTCGGTCCCCCGGCCTCCTCGAACAGGCGGACTGCCTAGAGAAGGCAAGCCAATGCAGGCGGGGCACAACGCCATGCGCGGGGCACACTGCCTGGGCAAAGGCAAGCCCCCACGGGCGGGCAAAAAGGCAAGCCCCCGCGGGTAAAGGCAAGCCCCCGCGAGCAAAGGCGAGACCCCGTGAGCAAGGGCGAGACCCCACGAGCAGGCAGGCCCCCGCGCCGGTGAGCTGACTCAGCAGGTTGCCCCAGCCGGGGGAGACAAGCAGACACAGAGGAATGCAGAGAAAAATGAACACAGCAAGAACAAGCAAAAGGGGGGGATGTATAATAAATAAAAAATAAATAAATAAAAATCTTTTTAAAAAAAATCAACAAGCAAAACAAATGAAAAAGCCAACTCAGGGAAGCCGATGTGGCTCAGTGGTTGAGTGCCGGCTTCCTACATACGAGGTCCCGGGTTCAATCCCCAGCCCCTGGTACCTCAGAAAAAAAAAAAAAAAAGATTTATCTTGAAGATGTAGAGTGAAGGTTCACTTACAAGAAAATATTTTCCAACTATTATGACCTCTATTTTGCTCTTTTAGTGGCTTGTCTTCCTTCTCTCATGGGTCTCCTTCCCAACCATGGGTAACGAGCAATAATCTCTTCTCCGTATATATGTATTTTCGCTTGGTAACCTGGTACTGTCTGATGTTTCAACTTGCTTATGCTCAGTAAATGCAAATCTTCACGTCTATCCCCAACTATACTAAATTCTAACCCCTTATTTTCACATCCCTACAGAATAACTCTTCTTGAATTTTCCATTATAGTTTTAAACCAATTAAACTTCTTTAATCTTCCTCCTCAAAGTTTTTATTTCCCAACTAACTCCCTATTTCTATTAAAGGTTAAAAATGCAAATAATGTTGGCTTCTTTTCTTTCATTCCCCATTATTTATTCATTTAGCCAACAAAGCCTACATCAAAATATCTCACATATCCATTGCAACCACACCTTATTTTATTCAGGCCTTCAATATTCTTACCTAGACCACTGTAACTCCTAAACCACCCTCTACTCCCTGACTGCATTCTAGCCAACACCCACAAATATTCTTAAATATCAATGTTCTCAATCTTATCCCTGTTCAAAACTGCCATTGGCTCTTTCAATATTCATAACAAAATACAATTTTCTAAGACATCTACCAAAGTGGCCCTTTTCAATTTATCTTCCACTAATTTCAAATGTGTTATCTCCTTACAATTTCCTGAACATGCCATGCTTTTACCTTAAGACCACTTAAGCTGTCTCTTTGCTCTTATTCCTTAACTCTAATCTCCTCTATACTTAAATCTCATTTATCCTTCAGGGTTCATCTCAAGTCTCATACATCATGAGGTCTTCTCCAACTATTCTAATTTTGGGGTGCCCAACAAAAGTCCTTTACGTTATCTGTAACAGGAAGTACAGCATAATTTTTTAAAAAGAACAGGTTCTACAGTCAGGAAGTTTCAAATATTGGCTTCACAACTTACTGTGTGACTTTGGGCAAGTTACATAATTCTCTAAACTTCTGTGTCCCCATCTACAAAATGATGAGGAAAATGCACCTCAGAGGGTTGTCGTAAGGACTGAGCTATACACAAAGCCCCTTAACACAGTGCCTTGCACATATTAAGTACAATATACAGTATTATAACAGCCCTTATTTTAAAACTTTATTAGGTTTGGGAAACATACAATACAATTAATTTATAAAAATTGTTGGGTTTTCCTATCTTTTTTTTTTTTTAACTAGTAGAGCTAAATCTTCTCTGCGTTAGATTTATCTTTGTTCTCCTAGATTATGAAATGTTGTAATCCTCTGCCACCCTATATCCATATCAGTTAAAAAGAACTACAGGTGATAAGTATCATTCCCTTGTTTTCTTACAATGCTTTCATTTTTTCTCCAGTTGATAAGAAGTATCTATAAAATTTGGGGTCTTCTCTGGTATATACTTGAGAGAGAAAATTCAGTTAGTTTTGGTGTTAAATGCCCACTAAAACCGAGAAAAGACTTCCTCTTTCCACTGAATTATTTTGGCACTATTGTAGAGACCAACTGACCAAAAAAGTATGGGGATCTAATTTTGTACTTTGTATTCTGCATCACTGATCTATAGGTCTCTTCTTACATCAATACCACATTACTCTATTGCAAACAGAATCCAACAGCACATCAAAAGAATTATACACCACAACCAAGTGGGATTTATTCCTGGTATGCAAGGATGGTTCAACATAAGAAATTCAATTAATGAAATAAACCACACTAACAAACTGAAGGAAAAAAAAATCATCTCAATCAATATATTCGACAAAATCCAGCATCCTTTCTTGATAAAGACACTTCGAAAGATAGGAATAGAAGGAAAATTTCTCAATATGATAAAGGGCATATATGAAAAATCCATAGCCAACATTCTACTCAATGGGGAAAGGTTGAAAACTTTCTCTTTAAATTCAGGGATAAGACAAGGATGCCCACTGTCACCACTGTTATTCAACAATGTGCTAGAAGTTCTAGCTAGAGCAATTAGACAAGAAAAAAAAAAAAGGCATCCACATAGGAAAAGAGGAAGTAAAACTCTCACTATTCGCAAATGACATGATCTTACATTTAGAAAATTCTGAACTATGACAAAGCTATTTGAGCTAATGAGATTTAGCAAAGTGGCAGGATACAGGATCAATACACAAAAATCAATAATGTTTCTGTACACTAATACTGAACAATCTGAGGAGGAAATCAGGGGGAAAATTCCATTTACAATAACAAAAAGACTCAACTACCTAAGAATCAACTTAACCAAGGAAGTATAAGACCTATACTTAGAAAACTACAAAACAATGCTAAAAAAAATCAATGAAGACCTAAACAAATGGAAAGACCTTCTGTGTTCATGGATTAGAAGACTAAATATCATGAAGATGTCAATCCTACCCAAACTGATTTATAGATTCAATGCCATACCAATCAAAATTCCAACAGCCTACATTACAGAAATAAAAAAAGCAATTACTAAATTTATTTGGAAGGGTAAGTGCACATGAATAGCCAAAAGCATCCTAAAAAAAAAGAACGATATGGGAGGAATTTCACCACCTGACCTTGAAACATACTACAGAGTTAGAGTCGTCAAAGCAGCATGATAGTGGGGCCGGCTGGATAGCACAGTGGA
>PVKH010028446.1:0-12834 GCA_004027955.1 Chaetophractus vellerosus
TTCTGCTTATTCACAGGAATTACAATAATATGGTTATGAGTCTTGAAGTCAGATAGATTTGGGTTCCTGGCCTTTTCATTGCATCTTTGGACATGCCACTGCACATCCTTGAGTAGCTTTTTCTTGATCTGTAACATGAGAATAATAGTATTTACCTCCTAGGGTTCTTGAGAAGATTAAATGAGATAATATATGGAAAGCACTTAACAGTGTCTGGGAATGGAATAAGCATGTCAAACATTAGGGTTTGTGCATAGTCTGAACAACTTGCTGGGGCTGTGGCAGAGGGGTTCATGTAGATGGTCAGGTTAGATGTCCTGGTGACTTTTCTAACAGTGATTCTGAGATTTATACTGAAAGTTTATTTTGTGGAGTTTGTTGTATTGAGCCTTTCTTGTTGACATATTTACCTCTTTGGTTTTTGATACTGCTAAACTATAAATGCTCTAAAAGGGAACCAGCTGTGGCTCAATTGGTAGAGCCCTGGTTTACCACATGGGAGGCCCCGGGTTCGGTTCCCGGGGCCTCCTCAGGAAGGCAGGATGCCGCAGCAGGGGGAGACAAGCAGACGCAGAAGAACGCAAAAGCAAAAATGAACACAGCAAGAACAAGCAGCAAGGGGGAAGATATATAAATTAAATAAATAAATAAATAAATAAATGCTGTAAAATTAGACATTAAAAAAGAGTTGTTTAGCATCTTTCCTCTTTGGGGGTCATCTGAGTCTCTTCACCCTCTGTTTTTATTCACATGCTATGCTAAAGGGGAATTAAAAACAGGAGCATCTTATTTAAAGCTGGCCTGGTAATTCTGTCTTGACATTTCATTTTGTTTGTTTTTTTAATGTTAAACAGTAGCTTTTCTTTTTTCAGGGGATAATCTTGGCCAACAGTACAGCACCCCACAAGAAGTTATTGGCAAACGAGGTTCCGATATAATCATTGTAGGCCGGGGCATAACAACAGCAGCTAATCATCAGGAAACAGCTGAAATGTACAGAAAAGCTGCTTGGGAAGCTTATTTGAGTAGACTTGATGTTTGAGTGCCTCAGGTACATCTTTGTGAAGGCCTTGAAGGTACATGATCTCCTGAAATTTACTGTCTTGAAATAATAAGCAGCCTTTAATACTGCTTGGATTAATGACTTCTGGCGTCATCATGGTCTTTAGGAAATACAGTAATAATAAGCAATTAAAGCTTGAAAATGAACTTACTGAATGAACTTACTGAACAACTGTCCTGTCTGTTGATCAGACTTTTTTTTTCTCTCTCTCTCTTCATTGCACTGAGACAGAAACTTTAGGACACCAAGAGGCTTAAAACCAATAAAACATTTCTTGTATCCTTTATTCGGTCCAATGTGTTGCTCAAATAATATCTAAATAAGTGATAGTCCAAGTATCTAAATGGCCCCGTTTCCTGTCTAGAACTGCTGTTGCTTACCCAACAAAGAGAGCACAGTGAGGATGACTGTAGCTGAGCCCCTGAAGCAACTATCGGGCTATCATTTTTCTGACTGGCTTATTTCCTTAGGTGACTTCTACCTCCTTCCCTCACAGACCCAACCTTCACGCATTTGGCATAACCAGTCCCTCACTCTGGTCCCAGATTCTCTATTTCTCACAGAAATTCCTCCACATTTCTGGAGTATGGATTCCCTTTTCCCGTTTTCTAGTACTAATACAGAGTTCCCCCATTTTATATTTTGGTCTATTTGAGAAGCATTTTGGAGCTAGGGGATCTGAACCTGCCCACTCCAAGGCCCTGTTGGAGCAGGGCCAGGGTAGCAGTTATATTTGAGGGCTCCCAATTCTGATTCTACCAGAATACTCTGTGCCATTCTTCTTGTCTAGATCTCACCTACTGGCAGCTGCCAGTAAGGGGATACTTGCCATTTCCCCACTGGGCCAGATGGCTCAGACCAAAGCCTGGGATTTCTCTTGGACATTTTTGGAGTGGAAGTACAGAAATTCAGTTTGGATTTCCGGTCCCCAGCATTGCACCTCCAGAGAAATTGCCTCTGTGGAAAAAAGAAAAATTATCAAGGAATGAAGCCAGAAGGGAAAGGAAGGGGTGTGTGGCTTCTGGGCCTAATTGAGAGGAGCTGAAGTTATAAAGAAGAAGAGAATTTTCTAATAAATACTGAATGGGTATCTCTTGGGATGTCCAGGTAATCTCCGTGATCTGAGAGAGACCTTTGGGATAATAGGTTCAGATCAAGTGCTTACTTAATTGACATTCACTAGATCGCAGTTCTCATACTTTTTGTTAAAACACTGCTGGGCCCCATCCACCCCTCTGACTCTGGATAGGTCTGGGGTGGGGCTGAGACTTTGCATTTCTAACAAGTTGCCAGGTGATGCTACTGGTGCAAGGACCATACTAGGAGAGCCACTGCACTAGTCCCATGTTTGCCTCTGCAATGAGAATGCCTTGGGGTATGCCTCACTATCCTGCTGGGAGTCCCCTACTCCTCTCCTTCCTTCACATGAATGCAGGCTCTCTGCCAGCCACTGAAGCTCACCCAGCGCCCCTGCTAGGAAACTTGGGGGAAGATCAGAGAAGTCTCTGAATCACCTGGCCCTGCCACTTAAAATGTAGACTCCTGGGCCCTATCATCAGATATTCTGCTTAAGCAGCTTTGGGGTAAAGCCTGGAAGCCTGCACTTCTAACAGGCACCCCAAGTGATTTTGATGTTTCCTGAGAATGAGCCTGGCACTGATATTGTTGCCACTAATGCTGCAGGTCTCTTTTCAAAGCAAAGTCCCAGGCAGCCTAAGAAAATTGACTCAGAAAAGCTCTTGGGCTGTCTCGGGGACTATGGGATGCTATTCTTCAGCATTATAAGTGGCATTAGATCGTTTAGCCCTCACTCAATAAATGAATATTTACTGAGTATGAGTTGTGGGTTTTACAGCCCCTGGGCCTAATGAAAACAACAGGAACAGACTGCACAGGGTGCTCAGAATAGCTGTAAGACTAAAAGAGTGGAGAACTCCATTCTCTCAGCCTCTTTTTCCAGTGCTCTAGGCATATTGTAGAACATAATCAAATAGATTTTTACTGCTGGAGGAACCCAAGAAACCATCTAGTCCAGCTCCCTTTATTTTAGAGCTACAGAAGTATAGACCTGAGTGGTAAAGGGCCCTGCTTAGTTACACAGCCGGCCTGTGGCAAAAAGCTTGGTGTCTCAGACCCAGGGCTCCACCTCACTTACTGATGTGAATCATCTGTAGGAAAAGCTCCCTAAAGAAGCCCCTGAGGCCTGTTTAAGGCCACCTTGACCAAAGGCACTGGAGGGCAACGATGGCAGCCTGAGCACATTCTTTCCTCCCAACTTCCCTTCACCCACCTCTCTGAACAAAATGGCTGCTGGGACCAGCACACAGGCAGGGCTTGCAAGTGTCTGCATGGCCATAGGCTGTGCCCAGATCACCAGAGGACAGGTGCAGAAGATTTTCTCCTTTAAGCTAGATGGAGTGGGGAACAATAGTGGGGAGGTTAAGGGCTTGGGGAGGAGTGCCAGGTATGTGGGTGTCTGTTGGAACTGAGATTTCTAACAGGGCCCCAGTAGAGGATGGGCAGCATCCTGGTTAGTACAGTGCTGTCCCACAGATGGAGTCTATGAGCCTCCTGCCAATCATGGGTTTGCTTCTATGTGAGTGTCCTCTCCATTTCAAGGTGTACAGGGCCAGGGGTAGGCAAGGAAAGTAAAGCACCTGAGGAAATCCAGCAACAAGAAGAAAGCAAAAGACAATACCTGTAACGATGCCAGCACCACAGAGCTCAGCAAATGTTTTTGAATGAACATTTCACCTGGTAAAAGTGAGCTGCTGGAGGAAATAATGACAATTTAAAGATCAACATAACAAAGACACACAGGCACAATTACAATTTTTTGTTTGGGGAACAAAAATTTAAAATTTTTTTTTAATTTGAAATTTTAACAAAAATTTAGAAGGGGTGATTATTGAGAACTCCGTTTGTGGGCTGGAAAATCAAAGTAGGAGAAATACATCAAAACTCAAAGATACAAAGAAATAGAAATCATGAGAGTAGATAAGAGGCTTAAAGGACAGATCCATGAATATTAGGAAGACAAAGCAAAGGGAAGATGGGAAAATAAGGAAAATTTCCACAGATTGGGAAAATAAAAATACTTGAGTCTGCAGATTAAAATGGCTCACTGAGATCCAGGCAGGAGTTATAGACAAATATATACCTAGGCCATCCTGTAAAAACTATTAAATTTCAAGGCTAACATATTTTACCAGCATCTAGAGGAATACATTATTTACAAAGTAGAAGTCAAATAAGTTACATACATAGCAGATTGTTAACCTAGTAACACTGGAAGCTTGGAGGCAGCTAGTGACATCCAGAGACCCTGAGAAGGAAGGACTGTCAAAGCCAAGAATCCTCACACAGCCATATGGTCCCCTCAGGTAGTAGCAGCCTGTTGGGGAGTGTTGTTAGACCCTCCTTGCACTACAGGGCTCTGTGCTATCTACACTAGTGAGTGACATACACTGGGCATGTGCCTTTTAAAGGGCTCCAGTGGAGGCTGGGAGTGCAGAGATGGCACAGGTGTATCTGGCTAGTAGAAACAGTCCTGTCAGCAGCTAAAGTGGTGACCATATCCCAGAGTCTTAGGAAACTGAAATTGGAAGCCCTTTGGAGATCATCTGATCCAACCACCCCATTTCACAGATGAAATGATTTGCACAAAAGCTAATTCCAGGCAAAGTAGGGACTGAAACCCCTATCTCAATTCCAGTTTGACATTTCTACTGTTACACTTTTCTCCCATTCTGTATAGATATATTCCTTTATATATCTGTAGGCAGGTACATAGCTGTGGCAGTTTGATATTATTTATGAATTCCAAAAAGTAATATAGATTGTTTGTAAACTGGTCTGTTCCTCTGGGCATATTAGATTGTATTAAATTCAGAGGTTTCACTTGTAGTTGATTAAATTATGATTTGGGCTTTGATTAGGCCCCGTCAGTAGGATGTTGAGTCCCTGCCTCCTTGGTGGGTGGGGACTCAGAAAATGACACAGCAGAGGAAGAGTTTTAGTTTTGATGCTGGAGCCCTAGGGAAGTAAATACACAGAGAACAACAACACAGAGGAAAAGAGACACGGCAGAGGCCCCTGGAAGAGATGAGCTTGATAGTCTACAGCTGACCTTGTGGAGAGACCAGAGCAACTGATCCCTTAAAGAAATGAGCCCTGGTTGCTTCCAGTGATCTCAGAAGAGCTATATACTGTCTTGGAACACAACAAACACAACACCAGTCATTGAAGATGACAATGGGTAACTTCAGGGACTCTGCCCCTTAACAAATGTAGGTGATAAGGTGATACTGTATTATTGGTACTAGGACACAAATGAGGCAAGGATACCAAAAAAGGAGGGGAAAAGTCAGACTCCTTGGAGCTCTTTATATTTATTTTATAGTTACTGCTATTTTATTAAGTGTTGCTCTTATTTTGAATTACAAGTTAGATCCTATGGCCTTCTTAGGGCTTCTAATCTGGCCTTGGCTGAATTATCAAATGACAATCCCCCACCCATCCCTTTGTTCCAAGTACACACTTAGCTTCATGCCTCAGGAAAGAGGCCACAATAGAAATAACCTTTTAAAGTTCAAGGTTTGGGCATAAATACTTGTTTGGAATAACTTTTGCTTAGCCCTTTCTTCTTCCCACCAAGAGGAAAAAGGTCTTCCCCTGGACTGGAGAGAAAAAGAGTACAAGAGATTTGAAGAGTTAGATCCTGGTGTGGGCTGCGATAAGGAGGTAAAGGGAAGGAGGTAAAATTAACACCCATCTGAAAGCTGAGGAGATCTGTGCCTCCTATTTCCAGGAGGAGCAAGGAAAGCAGTGACATTCCAGAGACAGCATGGCACAGCAGCAGTAGACTCAAGCCACGTAGATCAGGGGCAGAACCTGAGGCAGCCTGAGCTTCCTGGGGCTCTAACGTGACATGACAGAAAATTCAGAGAAACTGATTTTTCCTGTGGCCCTGAGAGGGGCATAGGAGTTAGCTGAGAAACAGATCTAGCAAGGCTGGAGGAGTCTCAACCACCATGTGAGGACATTTCAGTGGAAAGTGGAATGGACCATATGACCAAGGTTCTGACGAGGACAACGATTTCTCAGCAGATCTGTTAAAGTGCACAGACTAACCTTCATGACCTTATCCTGTGTAACAGCACTGCAGTGTCTCCCTGCACTTAGCAACATCCAGGGTGGAGCGTGGGAGGATCCATAAATGCCTGCATTTAACAAGACATGTTGTCTCTATTTACAATATAAATTTTACATGGAACCTAATAACAGGTTTTCTCTTATCACTGAAATGGATACTTGAAGTAGAAATGACATTGATTTTTTTTAAAAATCACAAAATTACACTTTTACATATCTGAATAGATGGCTAAAAATTCCTTTCTGTCTCAGAATTTGCTCAGGAAAAAATGCAGTCTTTGATCACCTTCCCTCCCTCAACCCTTCTTTCTCCCTTCTCTCACACACATCTTTCTAGACTCTGAATTCCCCAAAACCCCATTATGGTCTTGTGCTATAACAAAACCTCTCCTCATCCCTGTTGCCTTCTTCCCTTTTAAAACTCCATTTAAACTCCTGTTTCAAACAATAAGGGGATGTCTCCCAACTTTAATCAAGCCCACAGTTCTGGCTTGAGCTAAGACCCCCCCTGAAAAAAGATGCGTAGGAAAGAGGGAAACCCCGTCTTTTCTGGGGTCTTTACCCAGCCCTTCTCCTCATGTGGGATGTTCACACAAGGTGCAACCCACAGAACCCTCAGTTGATTGTGTTTTGTTCAATATAGTGGTTTCTTAAAATTACTTTATGGTCATGGTCAGGACATGAATGCCAACCAGAACACGTGTCGGTTCATACAAATATCCCCTTACCGTGGAGATAACGGAATTGGCAGGAAAGCCAAGCACTCATGTTCCTCCATGGAAAGGAATCTTAAAAGTATTGATTTTTTGTAAATTCGTGAAGTCATGAATTTTTTCCAGGGTTTTTATTTAGGAGTTAAACTAAGATAGCAAACAGTTGCCCTGACAAATAGACTCTGGACTCCTTAGAATGTTCTCTAAGGGATGAAGGAGAGAAAGTTATTCAGTATCAGTGTTGAAAGGTCCTATAGAAATTAATCTTTTCAAAATCTCCCATTTTACAGTTGAGATTGAGGCCAAAAGAATGAGTCAGATCCAGAGCCAGGGCCTAAGGGTCCTCTTCCTCTATATCTCTCTTAAGGATTTCTATTCAGGTTTATCCTAAATTTCAGGGCAGCTCCTGGCCAGAGAACAGAGGCTGTGTCCCTGGGCCCTGGAGACAGATCAGGCAATACTGAGCAGTGAGTGGCCAAGGCAGGGAGCATGCAAGGGCTTAGCTTGAGGGAGGTGAGTGCAGGGACTTGGGAATGGAAGAGGTGTCCAGGGCTCTCCATCTCCCCATTGGCCTCCTAGCTCATGATGCTGAACCCCATGAGGTTCCTGGGGCACCTGTGTCTCCTGACACCACAGGTCCCAAGCCCTGTTCAATGCCATAATCACACTTGGTCTACAACTGAGCCACCTAGGTGGTCACTTCCTGGGCAACTGTGCTAGGGCCTCTTATAAGCAATAAGGCTATAATGACCTCCTGCCCATCCAGGTGTACAGGTACCAGAGTCCTCTCCTTCGGGGACATGTGGAAATCCCAGGTTCATGGAGACAGTGTGCCTTGCATAGCACTGGTCGAGCCTGGGGTTTAGGGGCTCTTTCCCTGCCTCAGAATGCCTGAGCTGACAGAAAGCGGCTCACTGAGAACACGAGTCATCCCTGGATTATCCTGGCAGGGCCAGGTTGGTACCTGCACCTGGTGTGGTCTGTCCTCCCACCCGGCTACCCAGGCACCTGTTTCCACTGCCAGACCAGGACCAAGAGCTTGGAAGGCAGAGAACTGGGTCATGTTCATTTTCAGCTTTCTAAGATGAATCAACCAAAGCCCGGTAGAGCACCAGAAAACTCAGTGCTTTCTGCAAAATAAAGAGCTGGAGAGAAGGCCTCTCCGATTGGCCAGGATGATGGCACTAATATCGTGGTGTGATCTTGACTTCCACAATTCATGCACATCACATGTACTCAGACCTGCTCAGTACCAGATGTCAGGCTAAGAGCATTCATGGACCACTCAGATACGATGGAGAAGTAGAGATTATCCTACCACCTGGAAACCTAGACTCAGAGAGGTAAAATGACCTGCCCAGTGCAGCTGCCCATCTGCTGGTGAAAGGAGGAAGGCAAGTCTAACTTGTCCTCTGTACCCCACCACTCTAAAACATGAGTATTAAGGATTGAATTTTGTTCCACCCCCAAAATATGTTTAAGTACTAATCCCCAGTCTCATGAATGTGATCCTATTTGGAAACAAGATCTCTGAAGGTGTCATTGGTTAAGACAGCTGTGTGTGGGGCATGCATGGGGCTTCTATGCTGCCCATATGGTGGGGCTGGTGCAGGACCATGAAGCCTTCCAGAGGGTCAGCTTTCTGTTTCAGGCTTCCCACTGTGTCCTGGTGCAGGACCCTGAGAACCAGGCGCTGGCAAGGTTTTACTTCCACACGGAGAGGACCATAGCAAAGTGGCTCATCCTGTGGCAGGACCCCTCAGTGAAGTGGGCCCTCTATCGTAACTGCCCTTCCCTCCTCATCCCAGGCCTGACTTGCACCCAGCACCAGAGATTGCAGGGGCCAGCAATGGACAGTATAGACCTCACTAACATGGCCAGTGCAGCCAATGATTCCTCAGTGATCCCAGGCTCTGGGGAGAAGGGCCCAAGGCCTAGCTGGTGAGCCAGGCAAATCCCAAACCACCAGAGCCCCTGCAACCACAGCCCACTCCAGTCCAGCCTACTGGCCTGAGGAGAAAGTGCAACCTTAGAGTCCCAATCACCAGTGATAGTCTCATTCTATCTTCCAAATAAAGTTTAATTTTTTTTCAAAAAAAAACTACATGAGGCCAAGTTGCACTAGGGCAGGCCTAGTCCAATATGGCTGTTGTCCTTATAAGAAGAAGTTTGGACACAGAAAGAGAGCCATGTGATGGAGACAGAGATTGAGTTATGCCTTGGATTCCCAGCAAGCCACTGATGAAATCATACAGACTTCAGAGGAAGCATGGCCCTGCCTAACACTGATTTTGGATATATAACCTCCAGAACTGTGAGACAACAAATTTCCATTGTTTGAAGCCTACCTGGTTTGTGATGCTTTGTTACAGCAGCCCTAGCAATCTAAGATGAGTGTAAAAGGTACTGGTGGTTCACAAAAATAACTTTTTTAATGGCATGTGAATAAACAAACAAAAGCAACAGATAACCAGACATACATTTTAAAAAGAAAGTTCAGGAACCAAAGGACTGCATGCTGTTCTGATCACCTGCTGGAATGCTACTTCTTCTATCTTGCTCAAGACAGGTATTGAGCTGCAGTGAGTTTAGCTTAGCCCTGCCAACAACTTCCAGCTGTACAACTCCTCCATGTCATCAGTTACACCCAGCACTATATTACTTATCATCCAGCATGGGAGTAGATGTCATCTACATCTGAGAACTGCTGTCTTGTCACCAAAATACATGTAGGCACATCTGGCCTCATTGCCATGAAGTTGTACAAAGTCATTTTCAATTTTGTGATAGAAGAGATGCATCTCTGCAAAAAAGGAGGCAGCATATCCTAGAGCAGGTGGTTCTTAAGTTGATCTTGTGTCAGAATCTACTGCAAGCCATGTTAAAACAGATTTCTGGCTCCATTCCCAGAGTCTCTGATCCAACAGGTCTGGGTTGGGGCCTAAGAATTTGCATTTCTTACAAGTTCCCAGGTGATATGATGCTGCTGGTCTAGGAGCACACTCTGAGATCCACTGGTCAAAGAAAACCCTGAACTAGGAGCCAGGACTTCTGGGATCTAGCCCTTAGGCTGCCAGTAACTAGTGGTAGGAGGCAAGCAAATATGTAAAAATTATTGAAATAATGGAATGAAATATATGAAAAGCAAATAACAGAAGAAATACAAATAGTTAACAGAAATAAAAATCTTCCTCAATTTCATCAATATCTTTAAAAATTAATCTTAAAACAACTTTCCCTATTCTAAACAAAATTGAAACAAATAATGCCTGAGGCAGTTTGATATTGTTTATGAATTCCAAAAACAGATATTGGATTATGTTTGTAAACTGGTCTGTCCCTCCGGGCATATTAGATTATATTGGATTCAGAGGTTTCACTTACTTGATTAAATAATGATTAAGGCTTTGATTGGACCACGTCAGTAGGATGTTGCATCCCCACCCCCTGGTGGGTGGGAACTCACAGAGAAACCGCACTGCAGAGAAGGGAGTTTGGAGTTTTAATGCTGAAGCCTGGGAAGTAAGCACACAGAGCAGCAGAGAAAAGACGCAATTAGACACGGCAGATACCCCAGGAAGAGAGATGAGCCGTTTGCCTGAAGGTCTACAGCTGGCCTTGTGGAGAAAGAAGAGCAGCTGAGCCCAAAGAGAAACAAGCCCCAGGAAAAGAGGAACCCAGGAAGACTGAACCCTTGGCAGACATCGGCAGACATCTTGCTCCAACATGTGGCAACAGACTTTGGTGAGGGAAGAAACTTAACACTTTATGGCCTGGTAACTGTAAGCTTCTACCTCAAATAAATACCCTTTATAAAAGCCAACGGATTTCTGGTATTTTTGCATCAGCACCCCTTTGACTGACAAATACAATGTCCTATGTTGGAAAGGAAGTATATCCTTTAACTTCGTGATTTTGATTCAAGGAATACCTACAAAACCCTTTACACCATGCCAGGTACCTAATAAACACTTGGCTAATGGTAGTTATCACCACCAAGTTGCTGACCTATTTTGTCTGCATGTGAGTCACTTGAAGAGAAAAGATTATCTTTCTAGACTTTGGTCCAGAGATAAAAGATGAGAGGAGGAACGTGGGGGACTCCTGAGAGGCAGTTCTGGGTGCAGAGAGGAGAGGTGGAAGTAGAATATACAGACTTACAAATTTATATTCAGGCTCTTAGAGCAGGACAAAATTCAAAGAGGTATGTGAATCTGGATAGGAAAAATATATACCATTATTTTCACTGACTTCTAGCTGAAATGTTACAGTTCCTCCATTTGTGAATGCAGGCAACAAACCCTAGTATTAGCAGTACCTGTAACTTGATCAGCCTAGAAGTCACAGAATATTCATGTGTCCTTACGGTTGTTACAGGAATCTTGAGTGTTTTGAAATTATTGTAGTTATTAGACCCAGTACTAGATCTTGTTTCTAATGCACTAATAAAATATATATATATTACTATATCAAATATATATTACTATTTAAAAATATTTTGATAACTTTCCATTTCAATTCAGTTGGTTTCATTTGTGATTTATTTTATGTATTTATAAGATTTATTCTGACAAGGGGTCTGTGGTATTCACCAGGGTGCCAGAGGGGTCCATGGCACAAAAAAGGTTAAGAAATCCCATCCTAAAAGGTCATTGAAGCTTATGATCCTGACAGTTGTTTACTTATAGTTTTTATATTGCCTTTTTACAACAAGAATTTGAGACATCTTAAAATAAAGACAGATATGCTAGGATATCTGTTAGAAGGATCAGAGAGGGTGTGTGGTACAGATTCAGTGCAATCAAAATCAAAATCCCACCAGCCTTCTTTGAAGAAATAGAAAAACTAATCATAAAATTCATATGGAAAGATAAGGGTACCCAAATAGCTAAAACCATTTTGAAAGCTATTGGACTCACACTTCCCAATTCAAAAACTTATTACAAAGCTACAATAATGAAAGCAATTTAGTACTGGTACAAGTATAGACATATAGACCAATGGAACAGAATTGAAATTTCAGAAATATACTCACTTATCAATGGGCAATTGTTTTTTAACAAAGGTACCATCCCTACTCAATGGGGAAAGAATAGTCTCTTCAACAAATGGTGCTAGGAAAAGTGGATATTCACATGCAAAAGAAGGAAAGTGGACCCCTACCTCATACAATGTATAAAAACTAATTCAAAATGGACCAATAACCCAAATATAAGGACTAAGACTATAAAACTCTTAGGGAAAAAATGTAGGGAAATATCTTCAGGCCCTGTATTAGGCAATGGATTCCTAGATTTTATACCCAAAGCATGAGCAAAAAAAGAAAAATTAGATAAATTTGACTATCAAAATTAAAAACTTTTGCCCACTTTATCACAGTGATATGGTCTGTGTTGCAACAAATACACACTGACCAGGCATTGAACTGAGAGCTGCCAAAGAGCACCATCTGCTGGCAGACCAAGGAAGTGTATGTAAGAAAATTAAAAACAAGTAAGAGGCTTTTTCTGGCCTTTATAGCTTCCCCAAGGCCCTAGGAAGTGGATCTGCAACCAATTACTAGGTCCAGAGCCCAGTTTTGAGCAAATAGCAGGATCAATCCTAACAAGCCAGGTCAAGCCAAGAATCAAAGAGCAGTGGTAACACACAGTCTCCCACCACTAAATCCCTACAAAAAGAAAGAACTTGAGCATATGAGTAAACTACATCCTAATCAGATACCTAGACATCAGCAAAAAATTATGAGCCATACTAAGGAAATGGAAGATATGGCCCAAGAAAAGGAATATATCAAAGCCCCAGAAGAGACAAAGGATTTGAGAGAACTAATTAGCGAGATGCGCACAAATTCCAAAATCAATGAGTTGAAAAATAATATGGCTAAAGAGATAAACGACATCAAAA
>PVKH010028447.1:0-12839 GCA_004027955.1 Chaetophractus vellerosus
CCCCCCCCATCATTGTTTGCATTCGCTGTCTGCTCTCTGTCCATTTGCTGTGTGCTCTCTGTGTCTGCTCATCTTCTCTTTAGGAGGCACTGAAAACTGAACCTGGGACCTCCCATGTAGGAGAGAGGTGCTCAATCGGTTGAGCCACCTCAGCTCCCTGCTCTGTTGTGTCTCTCATTGTCTTTCCTCTTTGTGTCTCTTTGTTGTAGCATCTTGTTGCATCAGCTCACAGCACCTGCCTGTCATGCCAGCTCGCTGTCTTGTTCCACTTCTTCAAGAGGGAACCAAACCCGGGACTTTCCATGTGGTAGGCGGGAGCTCAATCGCTTGAGCCACATCCGCTTCCCCCACAGATTCTTTAGGCTGAGTGATGAAGCAATCACTTAGTGAGACTTACTGAATACTTACCCTGTGGATGGCCTGTGCTAGGTTCTGACTCTGTGCACATTTGTAAGAATGGCTTCTAATTCCCAGGAGCACCCAGACTTTGGGGTAGACAGGATTTAGATATGATTCTCATTGTCCATGGGTCAGGTGTCCGGATGGGATGGAGTCTGTAAGGTGCAAGGTGTGGGCTCAGAGGTGGAAGGGCTCAAATCTCCTTGGCAGGGAAAGACTTCATAGGAGAAGATGACTCTCTGAATGAAGATTCTTTTCATTTTTTTTTTCTGTTTACATTTTTAATGTTTTCCATATATCAGTGTAAATAATTTTACCTAAATATGTAAGTCTGTAATATTTTCCAGACTTTTAAAGAAAGCAGTCTTTTTTTGTTTGTTTGTTTGGATTTTCCCTCTCCTTCTCCCTCCTCAACCAGGTATTCCATGTCCATAACCCAGTTTGGATTGATTCACTTATCTAATCATATATATGGTCATATAATGTGCAAATAATTGTACACACATACATGTATATACATATACATGAAATTAAGGGGATTTGTTGTTAGTTTTACAAAGGCAGAATATTAGTCACATTTTTCTGCATCTTGTTTTTCTTAGTCAAAAATACCTCATGAAAATTCCTCCAAGACAAATGATACAGCTCTGACTCATTCTTTTTAAAAACTGCCTAATATTCCATTGTAAGGTTGTGTCACGATTTATTCAACCATTCACTCATAAGTGTTCACTCTGTTTCCAGTATCTTTGCCACTAACCAATTCTACACTGAGCAGCTTTATCCACGTGTCCCTATATACCTGTGGTCTTATTTCCATGAGATAGGTTCCCAAGAGCAGGATTGCTGAGAAGGAAGATGTATTTTTAATTTTAAAAGATGTTGCCATATTGCTTTCTAGGGAGACTGTACCCCTGCCCTTGTCTCCCAACAAAATTTCCTAGTGCCAGATTCCTTCCTGGAAGGGTGTACTTGCACCCTTTTAGTTAGTCTGGTGGGAATAAAGTGACATCTTATTGTTACTTAATTTTGCATTTCTGTGTCTACTTGTGAATGTGAGCCTCTTTTTATGACTATTCTTTCATGAGTTGCCTTTTCATGACCTTGCCTTTTTCTATGGGGTTCTTTTTCTGGTCAATTACAAACGTTTTTTCCCCTAACTCTACTGTTTCTCTATTGACTCTGTTTATGTTCTATTTTTCCTGCAAAAAAATATTTTAACTTCTATATAGTCAAATCTCTCTCTCTTTTTCCTATTTTTAACTTCTGGGTTTTCAATTTTGGTTATTATTTTCCCACTTCTAAATTGTACATTCAGGCTCCAAGATTTTCATACATAATTTTATGAATTCATATTTTACATTAAAAATTGTAAGCCATCTGGGCTATATTTTTGTATATGGAATAAGATAAAGCTCTAATTTTATTTACTTCCATTTGGAAAGTCTGCTATGGCAAAATCATTTTAAGTCTTTTCCCTCTTAACTGAACAACACCCTATAGTACATATTAGAATTTCATATATAGTAGGATTTATTTCTGGATTCTATTCTGTTCTCCATTTGTCTATTCCAAAATCTCAGAATGGGATTATGGAGGCTTCATGGTCTGTTCTGATAGCTGGTAGGGCAAGTCCTCTTTCACGCCCTTCTTTTTCACAATTTTCTTGGTACTCGTTAGCATATGTAAGTTTAAGATCCTTTTAACCAATTAAAAAGAAAAAAAAACAACTTTTTTTGCTGAGAATGGTTAGGAGAATGGATTGAAAAGACATTTCATGGCTTCACAGGTGAATTCTACCAAGTATTTCAAAAAGAATTAACACCAATCCTGCTTAAGCGCTTCCAAAAAATTGAAGAGGAGGGAAAATTACCCAACACATTTTATGAAGCCAACATCACCCTAATACCAAAGCCAGATAAAGATACCACAAGAAAAGAAAATTACAGACCAATCTCTCAAATGAACATAGATGCAAAAATTCTCAACAAAATACTTGCAAACAGAATCCAACAGCATATCAAAAGATTTATATATCACAACCAAGTGGGATTTTATTTTAAAGATTTTTTTTAAGATTATTTTTATTTATTTATATATCTCCCCCTTGCTGCTTGTGCTCGCTGTGTTCATTTGCTTTGCATCTTTCTGTGTCTGCTTGTCTCCCCCTGCTGCGCCATCCCGCTGAGTCAGCTCACCCTGCAGCAGCTTGCCTTCTTCCGGAGGCCCTGGGAACCGAACCATGTGGTAAACCAGAGCCCTACCAATTGAGCCACAGCTGGTTCCCTAAAGATTTATTTATTTACTTACCTTTATCCACTTACCCTCCCTCCTCTGTTTTTGCTGTTTTTGTGTCCATTCGCTGGGCAATTCTCTGTGTCTGTTTCCTGCCCTCTCTTCTCATCCTTCTCCTCCTGTCTTCACCGGGAATCGATCCTCAGAACCTCCGATGTGGGAGAGAGGTGCCCTATCGCCTGCGCTACTTTAGTTCCTGGTTTTTTGGCACATATTGTCTTGGCTCTCTCTTGTGTCACTCTCCTGTTACATCATCATCTTGCTTCGTGGCTCCGCGCACTCGCACACGGGGCCTGGCGGCCCACGTGCCTTCCATATTTTTCTTTTTTTTATTTTTACCGGGAGGTCCCAGGGATCGAACCCAGGTCCCTCCACATGGGAGATGGATGCCCAACCATTTGAGCCACATCCGCCACCCCAAGTGGGATTTATTCCTGGTATGCAAGGCTAGTTCAACATAAAATCAATCAACGTAATATACCACATTAACAAAATGAAGGGAAAAAAACACATGATCATCTCAATTGACACAGAAAAAGCATTTGACAAAATGTAGCATCTTTTTTTGACAAAAATACTTCCGAAAGATAGGATTAGAAGGAAAATTCCTCAATCTGATAAAAGGCATATATGAAAGAACAAGGCAAGGATGCCCACTGTCACCACCATTATTCAATATTGTACTAGAAGTTCTAGCTAGGGCAATTAGACAAGGAAAAAAAATTAAAGGCACCCAAACAGGAAAAGAGGAAGTAAAACTCTCACTGTTTGCAGATGACATGATCCTGTACTTAGAAAATTCTGAAGTATCCATGACAAAGCTACTTGAGCTAATAAATGAGTTCAGCAAAGTGGCAGGATACAAGATCAACACACAAAAATCATTAATATTTTTGTACAGTAGTACTGAACAATCTGAGGATGAAATTAGGGGGAAAATTCCATTTACAAGAGCAACAAAAAGACTCAAATACCTAGGAATTAATTTAACCAAAGAAGTACAGGACCTATATGCAGAAAATTGCAAAACAATGCTAAAAATTATTTTTAAAGACCTAAACAAATGGAAAGACATTCCGGGTTCATGGAGTAGAAGAATAAATACTGTGAAGATGTCAATCTTATCCAAACTGACCAATCAAAAATCCCAATCAAAATCCCAACAGCTTACTTTGCAGAATTAGAGGAGGCAATTATCAAATTCATTTGGAAGGGAAAGTGTATCCAAACAGCCAAAAGCATTCTAAAAAAGAAGAGAGACGTGGGAGGACTATCCCTGCCTGACCTTGAAACTACTAGAAGAAGATATAGGGAAACATCTTCAAGACCTTGTAGTAGGTGGTGATTTCTTGAACCTTACTCCCAAAGCACGTGCAACAAAAGAAAAAATAGATAAATGGGACCTCCTCAAAATTAAACACTTTTGCACCTCACAGGACTTTGTCAAAAGGCTGAAAAGGCAGCCAACTCAACGGGAGAAAATATTTGGAAATCACATATCTGATAAGTGTTTAATATCCAGGATGTATAAAGAGATGTTACAACTCAACAATAACAAGATAAACGACCCAATTACAAAATGGGCAAAAGACTTGAATAGACATTTGTCCGAAGAAGAATGCTAATGGCAAAAAAAAACCATGAAGAAATGCTCAACATTACCAATGACTAGGGAAATGCAAATCAAAAGTACGATGAGATATCATCTCACACCTATCAAAATGGCCACTATCAAAAAGACAGAGAACTACAAGTGTTGGAGAGGATGTGGAGAGATAGGAACACTTATTCACTGTTGATGGGAATGCAGGATGGTACAGCCTCTGTGGAGGACTGTTTGGCAGTCCCTAAAGAAGTTAAATATAGACTTGCCACGTGACCCTGCAATACCACTACTTGGTATATACCCAGGAGAACTGAGAGCAGTGACACGAACAGACATCTGCACACCGATGTTCATAGCAACATTATTCACCATTCCCAAAAGTTGGAAACAACCCAGGTGTCCATCAACAGAAGAATGGATAAACAACCTGTGGTGTATTCACACAATGGAATATTATGCAGCTATAAGAAGAAATGAAGTCGTAAAGCATATGACAACATGGATGAATCTAGAGGACATTATGTTGAGCAAAGCAAGCCAGACTCAAAAGGGCAAATACTGTATGAATGCGTTACTATGAACCAAATACATTGCATAAAATATTGTATGATTTTAAAAAAATTATATATATCTAGTACATTTAATTGAGAAATGGATGTTTTTATTCAGCTGTCTTCTTTTTAGTTTTTAATTGTTTACATTTTCAATTATTAATGGTACAAAATAAAGTTTACAACTAAATTAATTAAAAAAAAAAGAAAAGACATTTCAGAAGGTGGCACAGCCAAGGCAAAGATCAGGAAGAGAGAAAAAACCCTGGGTAAACGAGAATTCGGTGGGTTGCCGCCATAGTGCAGGGCCTAAGAGGACGGAGGACAGGGAGAGGGTCGGAGGGGAGGTTGTTCACCGTTTCCTGTTTCGGGCCTTGGGGACTGAAAACGGCTCCAACTTGGAACAGTCACATTCCTTCTTCCCCATTTAGATCCGGTCTGACCCCTAAGTGCGTCAGCGGGTTCCAGCGCCACAGCGGGAATGCGTGTGCTGCCACCTACCGTCGTTCCGAGGCAAGGCAATCGCTTTTGAGCCTGCTCGCAGGCCGCCGGGGGAATCTTGGACCAAGAGTTTCTAGACCAGAATCTCCCTCTCCTAGGAGGCCCTTGGGGGCCAACATGGGTTTAATGCAGTAGTGCGCGGTTCCTAACCTGCACTTCCAAATGCCTGGTTATATTCCAGAAGCTACTCCAAACCTACTGAACACAAATCTTCCCCATCCACACCACACCCCATGATTCATCACGGTTTGGAGCCACTGGGTGGGGCTATTACTGCCTTTCCTGAGCTGATCATTTAGCCTGGAAGACAATAAATCAATTCATGATTCTTTAACAATGGAAAAGAATTCCCAAAATGTGGCCAATGCATGGGAGAGAATCAGTTCTAGCTCTGAGGTAGGAAAGCTCAACAGGGGAAAGAAGTGGAAGGGCCCGTGGGGTGAGTGGAATTTGAGGCGGTCCTTGGAGAATGGCTTGAATTTGGATCAGTATGGAAGGGAGAATATATACCAAGCAAGGGAATGACAGGGCATAGTAGGACTTCCATTCCCAGTAGTGATAGGCTAAATTATTCAGACCAACCTTCCCAAAGAAAACAACTGCAAATGCTGGATAAAAGGTTTTTTTAAAAATCTTAACAATATCTCAGAGTTGACAAAATAGTTTTGAATTTCCAGGCCATAACCTAAGGAAAAGTGGGATATGAGACAAGCATTGAAGAAATTACCCAGAATGCAGAAAAGAGAGACAAGTGAAAAGAAAGGTTAAGATATGGAGTATAGAGTGTAAAGACCTAATATACTTTAATCAGAGTTCTAGAAGGAAAGGACAAGAGAATAAGGCAAAAGCAATATTTGAAAAGCTATTGGCTGGGAATTTTCCAGAACTGATGAAGCATCAATCCACAAGTTTTGGAAGTTCTTGGAAGCTCAAGAAATCCCAAGCAGGATAAACAATGGAATCCACATTGAAACTCATCACAATGAAACTAGAAAAAAATCTTGGGGCATGGGTGGGTGGGAGGGAAGGAGGCCAGTTACTTCTAAGGAGCACCAGTTCTACTGACAGCTGACTTCTCAACAATAACAATTGAAGCCAGAAGCCAGTGGAATGAGATCTTGAACATGCTCAAAGAAAGTAACTTCCAACCTAGAATTCAAAAGTAGATTTTCTTTTTTTTTTTTTATTACATATCCCCCCCCTTCTGCTTGCTCTTGCTGTGTGTCCATTCTTCTGTGTTTTTCTATGTTTGCTCCTTGTCTCCCCCCGTCTTTTGCGGCGACGCACTGAGTCGGCCCTCTGCGGCGGCGGCTTGCTCCGTTCATGGGTGGCTCCATACCGTTTTCACGGGCGGCTCTGCTCCATGTTTTGCGGGCAGCAGTCCTCCATGTTTTTGCGGGCTGCTCGGCTTCCGCTTCACCGGCAGCAGCTCCGCTTTTCACGGGTGACTTTGCCATGCCCGTGGGGGCTCCGCCCTGCCTGTGGCGGCTTTCTGCCTTGCCCACGGCAGCTTTTTGCCCCGCCCACGGCGGCTTGCCTTTCTCAAGGCCATCTGCCCACTCGGAGAGGTCCCCAGGAACTGAACCCAGGGCCTCCCATGTAGTACCCCAGCGCGCTCTTTATCCACTGAGCTATCTAGCCGGGCCCTCAAAAGTAGATTTTCGAACAAGTAAAAACTGAAAAAGTTTGCCAAAGGCAGAGCCTCACTGAAAAAAATTCTAAAGAATGCAATTCAGACACAATGAAAATGATCCCAGATGGAAGGTCTAAGATGCAAGAAGGAATGAAGACTTATATGCAAATGTTCATAGAAAACTATTCACAATCACCAAAATGTGAAGAAGAAAAAAAGCAAAAGCCCACCAATTGATGAATAAACAAAATGTAGTCTATCTATATAATGGAACATTACTTAGCCATGAAAAGGAATGACGTACTGATACATGCTAAAACATATGTGAACTGTGAAAACATCATGCTCAGTGACAGCAGCCAGACATAAAGGCCACATATTGTATGATTCTATTTATATGACATGTCCAAAACAGGCAAATTCATAGAGATAGAAGGTAGATTAGTGGTTGCCATGGGTTAGGGGGAAAGGTGAATGGGGAGTGACTACTAATAGGTATAGGATTTCCCTTTTGTGGTAAAGAAAATTTCTGCAATTAGATTGTGGTGATGTTTGCACAGTATTGTAAATATACTAAAAACCATTGAGTTGTACACTTTAAAAGGGTGGATTTTATAGCATGTGAATAATATTTCAAAAATAAAAATAATTTAAAAAGGAATGAAGAGTAAAGCTATTTAAATCTAAACAAGCATTGACTATTTAAACAATAATAATAATATCCAATGAGGTTTTAAAAAGAAAATTAAAATCTTTTCCTCCCTGGCTGCCTGAAGAACTCCAGCCATCATGAATGACACTGTAACTATCTGGACCAGGAAATTCATGACCAACAGACTACTTCAGCGGAAACAAATGGTCATTGATGTCCTTCATCCTGGGAAGGCAACAGTAACTAAGACAGAAATTCGGGAAAAACTAGCCAAAATGTACAAGACCACACCTGATGTCATCTTTGTATTTGGATTCAGAACCCATTTTGGTGGTGGCAAGACAACTGGCTTTGGCATGATTTATGATTCCTTGGATTATGCAAAGAAAAATGAACCCAAACACAGACTTGCAAGACATGGCCTGTATGAGAAGAAAAAGACTGCAAGAAAACAGCGAAAAGAACGCAAGAACAGAATGAAGAAAGTCAGGGGAACTGCAAAGGCCAATGTTGGTGCTGGCAAAAAGAAGGAGTAAAGATTCTTCAGTGACTCAATTGGTGATTGTGCAGATTTTTCACTAGAGGATTAATAAATCTATAAAAACTGAAAAAAAAAAAGAAAATTAAAATATACAACATAAATGATAAATGAAGTTAAGGTGTTCTGTGGTCCAAGAAGAAGGTGAATAAAGGTATTAATTAACTTTAGATTTTGATACACATTTCAGTTTTCAGGGTATAGGCTTAAACAGTATGCCCTGTATATACATGGAAATATAAGACATCATCTGTAGGGTAATCACTGAAAAAATAGAAACAGGAATGGAAGTGGCAATAAAGTCAGTTACGGTCCATTTGGAGAGCTGATCGGATCTATTCACACATCTGGCTGGCTGTTTCTGGACAAGTGTTTTTGGATGAAGCAAATAGAGTTATAGACATCTCATATGAGGTGGGGAATGGTCTTGATTATTTCAGAGAAGCAGTAGGTAGCATGGTGGTTCAATGAATATTTTCTGAAGTCAGATGGCCAGTTCACATCCTGGCTCTGTCATCTGTTAGCTATAGCACCTTAAATAAATGATTTGATCTGTCTGTGCCTCAGTTTCCTCATCTGTAAAATAGGAATGAAGATAATAAAAGAATAGCACCTGCATCCCTAGAGAAGATAAAATAAATGTAATATCGTAAACATCTACCTTCAACTGTGAGCAAATAAAGATGACCCAAATGGTTGTTTACACTTCAGAGGTTGCTTTTTTTATAGGCTGCAAAAAAAGCCTTATTGTTTACACTTGATTCTTGGGTTGTTAGAAAGCTGCAAATGGTTGGTTAAAAAGAATGCCTCTTGGGGCCGGCTGGATGGCCCAGTGGATAGGGCGCTCGCATACCACGTGGGAGGCCCCAGGTTCGGTTCCCGGGGACCTCTCCTAGCGGGCAGACCGCCTTGAGAATGGCAGGCCGCCATGGGCGGGCCAGAGCCGCCGTGGGCAGGGCAAAAGGCCGCCGCGGACAGGGCAGGTCGCCCGCGAATGGAGCGCAGTCAGCCACCCACGAACTGAGAACTGGCCGTGAATGGAAGCAGAAGCCGCCCACAAGCGGGGAAAGCCGTGCCTGCGCAGTGACCTGTCTTGGCGCGTCGCCACAGCGGGGGGGAGGGAAGATGTGTAATAAAAGAAATAAATCTTAAAAAAAAAAAAAAGATGCCTCTTGGGGAGCAGATGTGGTCAAGCTGTTGAGTGCCTGCTTCCCACATGGGCAGTCCCAGGTTCAGTCCCTGATGCCTCCTAAAAACAAAAACAAACAACATGCAAACAAATGAAAAAACTAACTCAGGGGAGTGAATGTGGTTCAGTGGTTGAGCTCCAGTTTCCTGCATATGAGGTCCCAGGTTCAATCCCTGGCCCCATACCTAAAAAAAAAAAAAAAAAAAAAGATGCCTCTTGGCTTGAGGGAGGGGCTCAGTCAGAAGCCTGGATGCCAGGGGAATGCAGAGGGCCATGCCCCCGTCCTCCCAAGGTCTCTGAGTTCCAGAGGCTCCTAGTCATGCTTTAGGGTAAGCCTTTTGAAGAAATATACAGCCTGCAGGCAGTGCAGCCTGTGGAGGTTGGTCAAGTGGTTGCCCATCTTCTTGATGAGCTTCACCACCTCTTTTAGAAAATGGCTCGCCAGGAAGTCACAGAGATGAGGGTCTGTGTTGACAGAACCCAAGGCACACAGGTCAAGAGGGCTTGGTTCAGGTCCTTCTCCAGGGCCATAGCGGTTTCCATGGCATCCATGGTTTTACCCCCCTGTCTTGGGATGGCTTTTGCATGTCCCCTAAGGGTGAAGGGGGGGATAGTCCCCGGATCTGTTTGTCCAAAAAACGGTTGAAGGAAGAGACAGATTCATGGAGCCACCTGGCATACTGTCAGAAGTTGCTCATTTTGCATAAGCTTCCCACACTCTTATCAAGAGATTCTGGTTATGTGATCTCCCCAGTAGTGTCCGGGGAAGGGAAGGCCACATCTAGCACAGAGCTTCCCCTGCAGGGAACTCTGTCACTCCCTCTCCAAATCCCCTGCACCACTCAGTCTCACCCCCAAGCCCAGGTCCAGCAGAGGGTGCTGTGGCCCCAAAATGCAGTCAGCAGTCATTTTCCTCTCCCCAGAAGCCAGCCACTGCAGGGGAAGGAAAGGCGAGGAGCTGACTTGAACCAGTCCCTTTGTCCCAACTAGTCCCTTTGCCCACGCACTCAGCAAACTCCGTATCACCAGCTGCTCACTGGTTTTCCAAACGTCATATTGACGTTGCTCTGTGAAGCCTTTTCTAAAGGTTTCGGTCCTCAAGACCTCCCTTCTTGGAACGCCAGATGCTTCGTTTTAGTACTGAATCATCCTGGCCTTAAGTTGCTCTATTACTGTTTCCAAGTTCCCTGGCAGCACAGCTGGAAACCTGGGTCTGCCCCTCCGAGGAAAGGAGGAAAGTAAATAAAGATATCAACTTCAATAAAGATATTAACTTCAGATTTTGAGACGCATTTCAGGGTATAGGCTTGAAGGACATGCCCTGTAAATATACATGGAAATGTCTATTTCTGCCAGCCACCCACAGCCTTCTCCTCCCCATCCCGATCCAACTTCTCCAGACAAAACATGCTCACCCACCCAGCTTACCTCTGCCCCAGTCTGCTGGTCATTCAGTCTTTTAGCCAACAATTGTTTTGGGCCAATTGTTAGCATCATGCAGATATGGAGACAGCTAACATTTGGCACCTACAGAGTAGCAGACACTGTTCTAAGGACATATCTGAGGTCCCACAGCTAGTGGTTGAGCCAATATTCAAACCCAGGCATTCTGGTTCCAGCACCTGGACTGGGCTTTTTAAACAACATGCTACCTCCACTTCTAGTACAGACCTAGGCTTGGTCCCTATTCTCTAGAAGTGTGCTCTCCAATATGGTAACCACCTGGTTATAGAGCAAACATGACCAGTCCAAACTGACGTATGTCCTACGTGTAAAATACACACTGAAATTCAAAGACTTAGTTTGAAAAAAAAAAGTAAATTATCTTATTAATATTTTTATATTGATTACATGTTGAAATGATATTACCTTGGATATATTGAGTTAAATGAAATATATTATTAAAATTGATTTTACCTTTTTTTAAAACTTTTTAAAATGTGGCTACTAGAAAATTCAAAATTACTTAGGTGGCTTGTATTTCACTTTCATTGGACAGAGCTGTTCTAGGAGCCCTCAGCCCCATTGAAAGTCACAGGCTAATAATTCTAAAATAAGGGAAAATGTGGTTTGTGTTCTGAGGAGTGAGAACAAAATGGTGTGGGAGGCCAGAGGTAGGGTTTCCTGGGGGAGGGGGTCTCGGGGAAGTTTTCACCAAGTGGGCAGCTTCCAGCCAGTTGGACTTTGAAAGTTCTGTAGTGGGAGCTGGTGTAGCTCCATGGTTGGGCATCTGCTTCCCATGTATAAGGCTCCTGGTTCAATCCCTGATACCTCCTAAAAATAAAAAAAGTCTGTAGGATTTCACCATGGAGAGAAGTGCAGTGGGAACAGCAAAGCAAAGTAGAGGAAGCAGCAGCAAGAGAAGCAGGGAAGCCTGGGTATCTCATGCTCTTGGGATAAGTAGAGGAAGCCAAGGCCCAAAGGTGATTGGGGCTAGAACTCAGACCACTGGGGTCTTGACTATAGGGCCAAAAGGAGGGGCTCTGGGCAGGATGGAGCTTCAGATGCAGGGCTGATTGGGGAGGCGGTGGAGGGACTGGGGAAGAGGGCGAGGCAGTGGGCAGCAAGGCTATAGAGGCTCCTCGTCCTCCTTCCTCTGCCCAGGGCCTCCCTCCCCTTCCCAGATCCTCCCTCCTCACTGCTCCTTAAGGGCTGTGTGGTGAGCAAACTCCTTGGAGGAGGCTGGCTGTGGGAGGATGGCTCTTGAGGAGCATTTCCTTCCTCTGGCTCACAACTGCTTCCTATCCAGAGCTCTGAACACTTGACCCCCATTAAATTCCTTCCTCCCGGGGGATGTGGGTGGCCTTGAGGGACTCACTGACTTCCCAGGTCCAGAGACCAGGAGCTCCTCAGCAAGCTCGGGAGGCAGAATCCCCACCTCCCCAAGGCCTTCTGTGGAACTGGACTCAGGACTTCCCCATGAAACTCCTCACAGACAGGTTTTGGAGCTGGGAGGGGTCCAAGATTATGCTTCTCTCTCCTCAGACTGGGACCTTGCTCTTTCCTTTTGGCCAGTATCCCTTTGGCCCTCACATCTCTGGGTGGGAACTCATGTCCCCTCTTTCATTTATGGGGCATTTTTTCTTAACAAACAGCATCAAGGGTCAGGACAGCCAGAAGAGAAGAGGTGAGTCCCCTCACCTGAGGGGAAGGGGCCTCCTCCCCTCCCCAACCACCCTGCCCCCTGATACCCCAGCGCACCCTCTTTCCCATCTCCAGATCTCTTTCTAAAATCTTCTTTCCCCCAAGTTCTCCTAGTGATTCAAACCTAAGACTGATTTGGAGAGGGGGTGGCAATTGGGAAGAGAGTAGGGAAGGTACAGCATGAGTTGAGAAGGGGTTCCCCCAGCTTTACCTTCCACCCCCAGCCCAAGCCACCCTTGGTCTGGCCCTTCAGGGTGCTGCCTTCTTTAGAGAGCTCCGGGGACGCTGATGAACTGACTAATCAGTGAGCTGGGGGTGGGGCAGTAGAGAG
>PVKH010028448.1:0-12841 GCA_004027955.1 Chaetophractus vellerosus
ACCAGGGGCTGCTTGAGAGGCAACATCGCTCCACCAGTAGGGCGGGGACCTCAGAGTCAGACAGACCTGGATTCAAACTGAGATGCTACCACCTACTACTGCAACCTTAAAACACAGTACTCTCTGAATCTGGAGCCAGTATTATCTACCTGAGAGGGTTACTGCAAGAAGTGAGAAAGTGTACGTAAAGCTCCCAGCATATGCTTGTACCTAGCAGGTACTCAAAGACTAGCTATCACCACCATCACCATATTAACTGACAGCCCACTAGACTCTCTCAGTTAGCATTTGCTAAATGCATTTAACTGTACAAATAACTACGCATGAGATTAAAGGTGATGGATATTATGTGAGGCTTATAATCACAATATTGATGACAGTGATAACAAGTGTTAACACCTAGGCACTTACTATTCATACGCTGAGTACTGTACATACATTAGGTCCTTTATTCCTAAACCCAAGGCTATATTTCATCAATTCTTTAAAAAGTATACTTCGTTCACATTTTAACATCCTTAAAATTGGGATGACTCTTTGTGGTAGGCAGAACAGCCCCCCAAGATGTCCACATCCTAATCCGTGGTCACTGGAAATATGTTGCATTACATGCCAAAAGGGACTTGCAGAGGTAATCAAGGCTACAGACCTCAATATAGGGAGATTATCCAGGTAGGTCCACTCTAATCACATGAGCCCTTAAAAGCAGAGAATTTTCTCTGGCTGGAAGCAGAGAGATGCAGTAGCAGGTGACATCAGAGATTCAAAGCATGAGAAGGATTCCACATGCTATTGCTGGCTCTGAGATATAAGAGGCGATACGCAGGCCTCTAGGAGCTGAGGGTGGCCTCCAGCTGACAGGCAGCAAGGAATCAGAGAGCTCAATCCCACAAAATGCAAAGAACTAGTTTCTGCCAACAACCTGAATTAACTTGGAATCTGATTCTTCCCAGTCTCCCATTAAGAGCCCAGCTGGTCAACACTTTGATTTTAGCTTTGTGAAACCCAGAGCAGAGAAACCAGCCAAGCCCCCCAAACTTCTGATAGTAAAAATGTGCTGTTTTAAGACTCTACGTTTGTAGTCATTTGTTATGGCAGAAATAGAAAACTAATACACTCTTACAACTGATATGGGTTATAGTTTAATTGGCAGCCTTTTAAAATTTCTTAGTGGCACACAAAATAAAGGTGCATCTCATGATCAATGGCATCTTTGATTTGTTATAGTGTTATTATCTCTATTTTGAAATGGGCAAACAGAGGATCTGAAAGGTTAGGTGATTTTTTCCAGGTCATTCAGCCTGTAGGATTGAGCTCTAAACCACCATGTATGCTGCCAGAGAGCTCGCAAGAGCTAGAGTATCCTGCCAAAAAGCTAAGGAAATGATTGCCACGACTTCCCAAGGCCCACGTCTGACCTAGTATCCCTAACACAACTGACCACAAAGATCCAGCTGAGTCCAGAAGGAACCTACCCTCAGCAGCACAGATTCATTCACTATTGATCAAGCACCCAAAGGTGCTAGATATTGTTCTATGTACTAATGCTAGGTTCCATTCTAGCTACTAGAGATGGAATAACAAAGACACTGTCATGATGGAGATGACACCAGGGCTAGAGAGACCAATAGTGGCGTGACAGAGGTAAATGCTGGAAGAAAACCAAAACATCCAGAAAGGCTTAAATCAACCTTCACAAAAGTAGTAACCGACATATTCAGGAGCTGGAAAGAAATAGAACAGAGGGCCAGGAAGATAGGATTCTCTCTTTCAACTCTTTCACGGGCCACTGTTAATGTGGAAATACAGAGAAAGAGAGGTTTTTTGGTTAGTGGTTGCTGGTTTTTGTTTTGTTGTTGTTGTGTTTTTTTGTCATGGGGATGTAGGCAAACTTTATACAAGACTGCCTCATCTATGAACTACTGAAAACAAACAAAACCACAACCACCTTTTCACCAAATCATAATTTTCCTCTCTATAGATGGAATTCATTTTCAAAAAGATGAGAATTCCATATTAAAATAGCATCCCAAGGTGATGGAAAGAGCATCTCAAAAAGAAAGATGATTCCTTGTAGCTCCAATCTCATTCCCTTCATAGAATCCTGAACTCTGTCACATCTCCTTTCTTTGTACTTATACTTCCATCTTCTTCACCTTGAAAATAGAGTAGACATCTCCAATGGTCAAAGAGGGAACAGGAGCCCATTTCAGAGGATAAACAAAAAAGATGCACAACATCTTTTTTCAGGAGATACATGTAAATGAAAAATGTACCTTTCTTTTAAAACTTTGCAGGAAATGCCACTGGAATTTATATTTTTTCAACATCTCTTGTTTGTTTTTGTTTGAGAGAGAGAAATTCTAGACTTAGAAGATCATCTTCATAATGGTTTTGGAGAACTCCCAGTTTAATAATATCATTAGCCAAAAACTATTTATAATTTGGACATTAGCAACTGGCATAAAACCCTACTTTCCACTTCTCTAGATTTTGCACTGACAAAGTCAGTTTGGCAGCCCACTCTACCCTTAGGCCCCAAAGAGCCATCACATTCTTAAGTCCGTATTTAAGAGATTCTGATAGTGACATATGCAAGAGACTTGCTTAAGGAGGAAAGGTCAATAAATGCCTGCAAGAAGATCTACAGGCCCAGGCTGTGCAGACAAAGACATACAAATGGCCCCAAACCTTAACCTCACTCATAATTAGAAAAATTACATTAAAACTACTCTAAATTACAACTTCTCATCAACCAGACTGGCAAAAATAAAAAGAGCTGACAACACTTTTTGCTGCTGGGGCTGTGGGGAAGCAGGCAATCCAATACATTGCCGGTGGGAAGGCAAATGGTTCAGCCTTCCGGAGAGGAATTACAGAGACATTTGCTCTGTGATTCAGCAGTCCCACTTCCGGGAATCAATCCTTTAGGTAAACCTGCACAAAACCAAAATGACTTTTTACACATTTATTCATTGAGGCACTGTTTGTATCACCGAAAGACTGGAAACAACCCAAAGGTCCAGCAGTAGGGGACTGGTCAAATAAACTATGGTACCTCCACACAATGGAAAACTATATGCAGTTTTAGAAAAAAACAAAAAACAAAAAACAACGAGAAAGATCTCTATGTACTGATAGAGAGAGAGATCCAGGACACACTGTTAAATGAAAAAAGCAAGGTACAGAACAGTATAGATAATACCACCTTTTGTGAAAGAAGGGAGAGAATAAAAATAGATATTTGTATTTGCTCCAAATTGCAGAAAGAATAAAAAAGAAATTAATAAAAGTGGCTAACTGCAGAGAGTGAGGAAAAGGCATGGATGGGGATGGGATGAGAGTAAGATGTCTCTGTGTTTACTTTTTTAATGTAGTGGTGAGTGTTTATCGACCATACAAATATATTATACACACACACACATTCATATATATATATATTTTTATTTTTTTTATTTTTTAAAGAAGAGTTTGCCTAAACTATTTTTCACAGGAGTGTGAAGACCAGGACAAAAACAGCTTGGAAGAAACAAAGTTAAGGAGGAGTTCAGCTCATGAGAAGGGATCTGAGAAAGCTGAGTTTGGGGCAGGTAAATTCTCATATGGACAAATGTCAGTAAGTCTGAGAAACCTGGGTCCAGAGTTCAGGAGGTAAGCATAAGTGAGCATGGAGAGACTGTCCTCTGCCCTGTTTTATAGCACCTGTTGGGCGTGGGTGGCCCTGAACCCCCGATATTTATTACAGCCAGAAGGAAGTCAGAGAACTGTAGCTGAATGGGAGGCAAAGATAGAAACGCTAGGATTACCTCCCAGGCATCATGCCAGGAGCGTTTATTTACTTTCTGGATTTAGACAGTAATGGCTGAAGCATGCTGCTCATCAAATATTTATGTTAAAAAGAGGGCAACGCATGTGCCGGAGTAGTCTGCTTAATTCAACAGAGCTGTTCCTCAAAAGTTGAGACTCCTGGAATTTTGTAAAATCAAAGCACAATGTAAATGCAACAGGTGAGCTCGCTATTTTAAAGACATTCTGTAGTGAATTCTTGTGATGAACTGTCATTTCCAGATATTTCTGTTTGGGGAATCTGAGTTTGTCTGAAAAGGTTGCATTTAACCAGATTAAATGTGAAATGCTTTCAAGTTTATGCACCTGTTGGCTTTTTCTTCCCCCCAAAAGGTGCAGTCTCTCCATAAAACAGCAGGCCAACGTCTTAAGTACGAATCACCACCTGTATCCTTAGATACTAGAGCCAGATGTTAGGGAACCACTGCCTTAGTGGTTAGATCCACTTTCCATGGCTGGTCCTACCTGCTTTGTAATCGCCTCCCAGGAGAGGAGACAGGAAGAGGAAGTTAATTCTGATAGTAGGCTTTCTAAAGGATCGACTTAAAACAGAAAGCACACAAGAAGTGCGAACTGGTGCCAAGAGGCACAGACAAAACTCCTTTTCTTAGTTTTTGGTAGCTTTAACCACAAGGCTCCCCCACCCCACTTCTTACCCTAAACTAGAAAAGTCCTCTCCACAAGAAGCAGCATTCCTAGGTAAATTCTAAAAGTTCCTGCAGCCTCTGACATCTGCATCCCATCCCCATGGAGAAGGCCCACGCTGGTCAATAAATAACATGAAGGCCTTTTCATATTGGCAGAAGTCACCACTGCATTCCCTTCATCAGACGGTCTAGATGAGGAGTGCAGGGACCCCAGAACATACCAGGCAATACTGGTCATGTTGTTGGGGTTCTATTAACAGTAAACAATGTCAACAACACTCCAAGTGCTGGCCTGTACCTGCCCTTTAGGAAATGAAGCACTGAAGAAGAAGAAGCCTGCCAGAGGGAATGCATACCACTGACAGTGAGTTTCCGTGCAGACAGAATCAATTTTATTTTATTTTTTTTATTAAAAAAGAACACCGGTTCATGTACCTTGCTGGCACACACTGCAGAAAAAAACGTGGTTTTATCCTTATTCCACTGGCATTTACTGAGCACCTACTATGTGCGAGGTTGCCAGCTCATGGTATTTAAAGGGTTATTGTAACCTGAAGGGCTTTGAGAGGCAGAGCTGCTGCTAGTCAAATTATGTCTTTGTGTGAGTTAGAAAAAGGCAACCCATACTTGTGGACCTAGTCTTATAGGCCTGACAGGGTTCGAAAGAAGTGCCCCTTCCTCCTGGCAGAGGTGGCTTTATCCAGGAAGCAAGGCTTGCTGAACAGATTTCAGCCCCCAGGTGCTTTCTTGGCCAGGCACCCTTGTACTGTGAACAACCTATACAACATTTCAAGGCAGCCCTGTCAAGAGATCAATCTGTCTGCTTCTTGGCCAGACATCCAACCCATACCTGACAACCTGTTCAAGGCCAATTGTGACCTTACACATCCACTTGAAGCCCTGTGATCCAACGTGCAGACCATGGTCTAATAATTCAAAGTTTTCATTAGTCTAAGGTACAGGTCAGGCACCAAGTCTGCTGGTTTCAACCCCTTTCCAATTTGCCTGAGATTTTGGTTGAATAAACTGGGTGTGATGGTTTTTTCTTGGTCGCCTAACTGCCTCAATATGGTTCAAGCAGCTTTTGGATTTTGAGTCCTCTTTCAGTCTTTAAGTTTAGCTCATATTGGGATTTAATGGATTTCTATTTGGATCTTCATTTGAGGAGAGGCCTCATGTTGCTCCTCTGCAATAATTTCTCACCAAAAAGCAGACAAATCTTGAGGTCACCTCAAGCTTGGGGTCCGAGTCAAAGGGACCCAATACGGGGTAAGAGTATAATGTCCAGTGCTAAGGGACATCTTGGGTGGCAGCATCTGCAGTTAAATAAAACCCCGGTAATTCTACATCCAGTGAAGTTTATATATTCCACTCCCAATGGACTCCTATGGGTTTACACACAGCCATTCTGAATGAAGGCAGCTCTCTATACAAATAATGGAAGTGCAGGGATGCTGACTGATTCAAAGCCCATTCCAGTAAGCACCTGTGATCACAAACACCAAGATAAAACCAAGGTTTTGCCTCTCTCCTCAGTTAACAAAAGGAGATCCTATGTCAATGACATAACCTTGACTGCAAAGGGAATAAGAGCCCATTCTGTAACAATGCACATCACATAAGACCTCCTGCCTCTCTAGCTCCAAGGGGACAACTTAAAATCAATGAATGTGAGAATTATAAGATTCTTAGCACCTGATTCACTAAGGCAGCCCTAAATGAAGTTCATCTTTTAGCTACTAATTCTCCAGCAGATTTGAAAGGATCAAAAGTCTTAATAATCTGCAACACCCTGGTTTTTATTGAACAGTAATCCTCCAAAATGGCAGGTCTATTTAAAAAACACAGAACATTCCCTGTCAAGACGATGGCAACCAGGCACTCACATTTAAGTACTTTTATGATACCCAATAAAGCCTGACATGATAAACCAAACATTTATGTAACACTAAGGAATGATTTTCAAAAAGAGACTCGGCAATAAACTACTTAATCCAGCTAGAAATTACCTTCAGTGGAATCACTTCCACTCTTTGCTCTGGATCCAAGCTCCTTGCTCACTACTTTCCTCTGGCTCCTAAGAGAAGAATAGTTGGGAAGTCAAGGACCTGTTGGTATGAGCTGGTTCTAGAATAGGACTTAGCAGGACAGTGCTTTCATCTGTACTAACAAAGCCCCTTCCAGGAGTCCAAGATAGGTGAGGTGGACTTCACAGGTCACCGAAGGACTGGGCCTGTAGTCACTTCAAAGCATGCTGGGTGTCTGTGGCAAATTCGGAAGTTTCGACTTCCATGGCTGAAGCAGGGTGAGCCCAAAGGAGGCACTGAAAATTCTCCTCAGGTTGGATCACCTCACCTCTAAAAGAAGCAGTCTCCTGCTTCCCTTGGTTTGATCCTCTTCACCCTCACCTCTAAGCTGGATGCCCCTCCACCGTGGCACTCAGCAGAGGGCTTAGTGCATGAGATGTGAAGTTAGAACTACTCTGGGTCAAATTCTGGTTTCACCACTTCGGTACGGTTCTGACCCTTAGGAGACCTCAGCTCTCTTATTTGGGCTGTTGTGAAAACCAGTTTACGTAAATGGTTTACAACAGGGCCTAGGATATACATGAAATCACACAACTGTGCTATAATTATTTTTCATATATCAAACTTTCCTGGTAAACTAAGGGCACCCACGTCTTACTTGCAAGGTGTCTAATACACTGAAGGCGCTCTACCAAGGCTCGCTTATCAGCGGAGGGCCTGGATCTCGGAAGAGACACCTTCCATAAAGTTAAGGCTGGTGCACTCGGTCTCAGACAGATTATAATTACCTATTCCTGGACCTTCAAACATCTTTTATGAAGGTAAGCCTAAAAAATTCTGCAAGCATCTCTTATTTATTGCTAAACTACTCTCACTATGGAGGTTTTAACATTTAACTTAAGGGTCTTCAACTGCTGCGCAGGTTGGTGTTTTGTTCTGTTTGTTTAATCAAAACAACAACAAAATCCTGCCATTTTAGGATAGCAGCTAATAAACTACAATGTTTACTGGGTAACAGTTACATAAACGAATTATCTTCCATTATATATACATGCTCATTAGGGAAAATGGGGGAAAAAGGGTTGGGGGAAGCACTATAATCCCACCATCCATTTCTCCATCTTGTCTTCTAGCTGTTTTTTCTCTGCATAGTTAAAAAAAATAATTTTTAACCTAGTTGTAATTACAATAATGCCATCTCACAGTGCACACTGCCTTTTCCACACTTAATTACAACATGGACTGTATGTGTTACTGATTCTTTTTAAGGTTCTAATAAGAAAGGAAAATGGGACTGAAAACTAAAATTAATTTTTTAGTTGAACAAATTCAGTAAACAACACGATCCATCTCACACTGAAGAGAAGCAATGACATTTACCTGATTATATTCCTTTACTTCATAAGCACAACTTTGTATGCAAGACTTTTAAATTTTCTGAGCTTTCTTACACTTTTGGGAAATGTTTAAATCTTGTATGGTTGTTTTCTTATTGCAAAAATAATGCGTGTTCATTGTGTAACACTTAGAAAGAGAAAACTTCAAGAAGTAATAAGTTAATGTTAATATTTCTTGAACATGGACTATGTGCCAGGCACTGTTCTAAATGCTTTACATAGATTAATTCATTTATTCCTCACAATGCCTCACTGAGGCACAGAGATAGTTGGTAATGTGTCCACACTCTACAAACCTAGAAGTATAAGCCAGGAATCTATCACTATGCTACGACGGCTAGGAGTGAAAAGAATCAATAATTCATTCCATCAAGTCCTCTGCTGCCTCAGAGTATAATGTCATAGGCAAGAAAGCATTCATAATAACACTGTACCCTTTATAGTTATTTTTTTTCCTATAGGCAAACAATGCTTTAATAATATTCCCCAAAGTATTAAAACTTAGAATTGGATACAGACAAGTAATATACTAAGTAAATTTTTACAATCATAAGTCATTCAAAGAAAAAAGTCTCCAATATCAAAAAGTAATACAGCACATGCAGCGTGATTGTTGAATATTCAGAATCTTTAAATTTGTGCTATAGTTATTTTAAAATATTATAAACTCCATCTCCGCATCCCTGTGGAACAATTAGTAAAATGAGAAGTTATCAGTGGCATGAGCTAAGATGACCATAGTTCAATTCTATTCACATGATATGCATTAAGAAAAAACAGCAGAGGCGTTAAAGGGTTTGATTTAAAGATGGAAGAATTTTTTGAATCTTGCAAATGATTCAATGATGTGATGATTATATTCCACAAATTAACCAAACACCCATTTGCACACAAGATTAAAAATAAAACAAGACTTCACAATCATCTTAAACACTTCTTATAGCTTATCTGTTGGCAATGGACATCAGTACATGAAAAAATAAATAAATGGATACCCTTGAGTCACATTTTTTCATACTTTAATTAAAATTCATATTTGGTTAAAAAAAATCTTCTTCTATTCCTGGTTTAATTCAGGGGTAATGTAGATGACTATTTGAAATATAAATTCTCTTTTAAATTTAAAAGATAATTCATGAAATGTTTCTGCCTGGTTCTAAAAATATTACATGATTGAAACTTCAGCACTAAAAGCATATTAAAACTAGTAATCCATTAATCATAATTTTTTATACTTGTGTGGTAGAAACACGACACACACAATATATAAATAAAATCAGGTACCTTCTTTGGAATTTCAAGCAGCTTTGTCTAGCATTTCCAGAAAATTCAAACAGCCATCTTGTAATTTATCCAATAGCCTGATGCTTGAGCAAGCTAGGTAAGTAAAACAGCTATCAGGTTCCATTTAAGCTACTTTTACCTAATAATTTCGAGCATCTGCTATTGCTAGGTACTGTACTGTTTTCCAAAGATTATTTCATATACTTTCATAAAAGTTTTATGAGGTAGAGCCCACTATCACCCCCATTTTACAAATCAGACTAAGAAAGGTTAAATAACTAATATTCCCATGCAGGTCTGTCCAGCACCACAGTCCACACCCCAAGCCACTGTTCAACTGCTTCTATTCAAAGTCGGGTCTCAGAAAAATGTGCTTGTCATCTACAGCTTTAACCGTCTGGATTTAAAACTGACATACAAAATTTTAAAAACCACCCAATACAAATCCAACACAGTAAATGACATAATTCTAAATTTCAATGTTTTTTTTCCTCTCTCTCTCAGAGAGAGGGTTTCAACATAAAAATTAAACTAATTTGATATTAACTAACCATTTCCTTAAGTTTTTTTTTGTTGTTGTTGTTGTTGTTTTTTTACCGTGAAGCCTACTGCTTTCATAACTTGACAAACCATCCACATTCTCTAACAAGTGACAACACAAGCCCAACACCACAAATCTAATTGTAAGAGAGCTAAGAAAGATTGGGGTCTTCCATGCCAAAAATATTATTCTAATTCAAATCTTTTTCGTCTCTTGTGAAAAACAGATTCACGTTTTATATATTTCTATACAAATCAAGTGCTATACACCCAGTCAGGGTTGAATACCTAGCAAATTACTTGTGCAGTTAAAAAAAAATACTACTGCATTTTTGATAATGTCTAAAGGTACAGGAGTTTGTTCAGCATTTTTTGGACTTCAATGAGGATTTTATGGTACTAGTTAACTGTTAGGGAAGGCAAGGGACTGAACATTTGATCCTAAAATCCTTTTATACTGAAGTCTTTTTAATGTTTGGTTATTTAAAAAATTTTTGTGTATGTGAATCACATGTTTCTGTTTATTGGAAAAGGGGCTTGCTAATACATACAGTTTAGTAAAAAAAATAAAAACAAAAACAAAACACAGCTCCTTAACTTGAATTTTTACTAACTTGAATGATTGTTTTGGCAATAGTAAAAATCCAATCCATCATCCTAGCCTGCCTTCCCGGTTCTCCTGGCTGAGGGCCGTGATCCTGCGATAATTTAAACGGTGAGCGAAGAAGCACCAGCAGTGGTGCAGTCTAATAATTACACTTTAAAAACAAAGCGAAACTCTGCTTTTAAAATAGAAAACCCACAGACACAGACCCTCCCTCTGACAACATCCAAAAGATTCATTACAGACAATCTATTCAAGAGAGACTACAACTGCGCCAGGAAATATAAACAGGGTCTGTCAAGGGTTGGGGTGTCGGGCGGGGAGAGGAAATAAGCTGATGGAAGGAAGCTAATCATGTGAAGTCTGTCCAGCTCCACAAGGTCTAATAAATTCCTGGTTTGCCTCCTCAGGGAGCAGCCATTAAACGTGCCTCGACACGTGGGGAAAGGGACCTCCCTTCTTTCCGATTTTTGGCCATGTCCTTCTCTATCCACTTGTTTGTATACAACCACACCCAAACTGGGATGGCCACAGAATGACAGGCCTGGTCAGTTCCTTCACACAGATTCCGAGGTGCTCACAGCTTCCCTCGCGACGGTGAGCTAAATGCAAATCACGACTTCCTTTTCGAAAGTTATGAATGGTTAAGTCAAGTTCACAACATACAAACACAAGGCGAGGGACAAGTGAACGTCAGGAGATTTGAGTAATGGCATTTTAAAATTAGCTTTAATTGATATGCCCTAATTAAAAGAAAAAGACCTTGATCCACGCAGTGTCTGGGCAACACTTAAAACAACAACAACAACAAAAAAAAAAAAAAAACAGCGCAAGATTCACTCCCGTTCCTTGGCCTCTGTTTCCCACCTGCAAACAGTTTCCAAAAGGGCAGCCTCTGGAGCCTTTGCTCCGGGGTCCCTTGCGGGATGTGTGATCTGGGTTCTCCTCTCAGTGACCCGCTATTTCCTCGCTAGATCCCCAGCGCCAAGCGGGTTCCAGAGCGGCGCTCCCGCCGGCTAGTCCCAAGAAAGAGCCGCGGAAGAAAGTAGGGAAGAGGGGCGTGGCGCTCCCCTCGCCCCCAAATGCCGCCCCTACCCCAAAGCCTGGCACCATCGCAAACAACATCGGGAACACTGGGGGGCTCTCCAACCCGGCGCGGGACGCACAGCCGCGGGCCGCAAAGCTGGGAGACATTTCCTCCGGTCCCCGCCCCCATCCCAGGGTCCGCGTCCCTTGCTCCAGTCCGGGAGGGCCCCCAGCTTCCCGCGCCCTGGGGCCGCCGCCCGTCCAGAGCACAGCGCCCTGCCCCGCGACCCGCGCGCGTGTCTCGGTCTCCCGGTCTCCGGGTCTCTCGCCCGCCCTCCCCCACCCCTTCTCAGGCGCCCAGTGCCCCGACCAGTCCCCGCCCTCCGGGACACTCTTCCCTCCTTCCTTCCTTCCTTCCTCTGTTCACTCCCTCCATCTCGTTTCCCAATCCCGGGAACTCGGAGGCGGCCACTGAACTCCAAGGCTGACGCCCAGCGCTGAGCCCCTGTCCCCACGGGGACCCGAGTCGCCGCCCGCGCCCGGTCCACACTCGCCTGCCGCTGCGCTGCCCCGCTACCACCGCAGCCGCCGAGGACTCTGTCTCTAAGGGCTCCTGGAGACCGCTCCGACCTCTCTTCCTCCGCTCGCTCCTGCGGGCGCCGGCTCCGCCTCGCTCGGGGTGGGCGGGGCGGACTGCCCGACGGGCGGGGCGGCGGCGGCGCCGGGGCGAGCAGTTCGCGGCCCAGGACTCCTTCCTACCGCCCCGGCCCTCCCGCCGGCCCACACGCCCCGGTCGTTCCCGGGTTCAGCCGGGGAGCCCGAGGTCGTCCCCCCACGGGAAGAGGGGAGAGGTTGGGAGCAGGTTAAGAGCCGTCGGCGAACGCATCCCCGCTTCCCCGAGTTCTCTCGGAGGATCTGGAGTTCAAGGATTAGCCCGGCCCCCGCTCCCTGCTCCTGGACTCACCCACTGCGCGAGGCTGCCCTGTCTGCTCACAAGTTTCCTTCGCGTGCAAACGCCTCTCCAGCCCTTCTGCCAAAAGTACCCTGGGCCGCGGAAGATGCACGCTGCCAAACCCCTACACAAAAGTTAGGCTCTGCTCCAGGATTTTCTTAAGAAAACAGTAAGAGTATATTTAAAGTGCCCTGGGGCCGCGGAGAGATTTCGTTTCCCAGAAAGTGAAGATATAACTGCGGGTTGTTGAATTCGAAGTACATAAACCCGTCAGGAGCTTCCAACCTCGGTTCTGTCCCTTGAAATTGTTTCCGAATACGCAGTACCTGGCAGAGTGGGTCCATAATGAACTCATTGGTTTCGATGGCCTTTTTAGGATGGAGTGAGGGTCGGGGAGTTTGAAGAGCCACATCTGCTTCCACAAACTTCAAGTTATTCATACATTCAACAAACATTCATTGACTACCTGCTGTGTTCCAAAGGTGATGGAAGAGATAGGAAGATGACTCAGACATGGG
>PVKH010028449.1:0-12839 GCA_004027955.1 Chaetophractus vellerosus
ATCAGTTTACAAGCATGATTCAATTTATATTTTTGGAATTCATAATTAGGTAAAACTGTCAAACCATTACACATGCAAAAGGTATTCTAAGGGTATTGTCATTCCTTCAAACACCTGTTCCACTATATTTACCAGTCCTTTTTTTTTTAATTTTTAAGATTTATTTTATTTCTTTATTTCTCCCCACCCCCCACTCCCCATCGTTTGCGCTCGCTGTCTGCTCTCTGTGTCCGTTTGTATACTCATCTTCTTTTTAGGAGGCACTGGGAACTGAACCCGGGACGTCCCATGTGGGAGGGAGGCTCCCAATGGCTTGAGACACCTCTGCTCCTGCTTATGTCTCTCATTGTGCTTCCTTGATGTGTCTCTCATTGCATCATCTCGCCGCATCATCTTGTTGCATCAGTTCCTCGTGCCAGCCCATCTTGTCAGCTCACTGTCTTGTTCCTCTTCTTTAGGAGGTACTGGGAAATGAACCCGGGACCTCCCATGTGGTAGGCTGGCACCCAACTGGTGAGCCACATCCACTTCCCTTTACCAGTCTCTTGACTCCCTTCCTCAATCCCCTCCTATGAAGGTAATCACCTACATTGTTTTTTTGGTTTATCTTTCTTGTGATTCATTTTGTCAAGGCAAGTCTCTATTACTCCCTCTGTGTGTTTTTTTATTAACCGTTTTTCTTGCCCTAAATGGAGTAAATGGATAACCTGTTACTCTTTCCTTTTTCACTTAAACATGTATGTGGAAATAACACTATGTCTGTGTATAGGAATACTTTACAGCTGTATATATAGATGCTTTTACAACATTTAATGATAATATGGAATAATTTATAGTATACACCTTAGTTTATTCAACCATTCTTCTAAGGCCAAACAATAAAGTAGCATTGAATGTTTTCCTATTAAAATGATGATGTAATGATTAATCTTGTGCATATGAATATTCATTACTGGGTCTATGAATGTGTACCAGCATAAAGTATATGATACCTAAGAAGATTAGAGATCAATATAAAATCTGAATTATGCCTAGGAATATTATGAATTAATGAAACTATTTTCACAATTATCATATCTAATATAATATTATGGTAATATCTTATAACTTTATTAAAATGAGAGAAGTGGTTGCTGTAAACTTATCATTTGAAATACAGAGATTTCAAAATAGATCTGATTTTCTATTTAGTGGACTAAATGCACCTCTTTATATAGCTCATGATGAAGAACCAAAAGAAAACCTCATACGTGAGCCTCAAGATTCTGTGTCAAAAACCCAAATGGAAGTAAAGAAACTAAAAACTTTCAGAAAGGAAAGACTTGACAGTGTGCATAATAATTATAATTCAGCAGTATGTTATTTCAGTATATATATCATAGGAATTCAAACTTTAACCTATAGTGGGAATACCCTTAAAAAGGTAGAGAAGAAAATTAAAATACTGATGCCATTTGGTTGAGATTTATGTTTGTGTGACAATTCATTGCTGGGGTCATGTTCTCAGTATCCACCAAGCATAAAATCATGGCTATAATTGTCTCTGAAAGGGTACTGGTCTCTTTCATGGGCTTCAAACAGTGAACCGAGTGGTACTAAGACCTGTAACTCGGAAGACAAATGTGGATGAGTGGAGCCAATGAGATTAGTGCTCCATGCATGTCCTCAAGGATATGCTCTTTTGGAATTCCCCTATATCAGTAGAAGCATTTCTGGTACTCGATAAATGTGTTTTGAATTGATTAAGTAGGAATTTGAACACAAAGTCATAGAGAGAAAGACCCGTGGGCTTGTGCCGTTATTGTGGTCTGGGGATTAAGGTTAATAAACATACTGCAAGAGTCAAGGATTGGTTAGTTTAAACCAAATGAGTGTGATAAGGGAAAGGGACTGGGGGATCGGGGGCAATGAGGATGGTTAGCTTATCATTTGGGGCCAGCTTTGGGTTCTGGGTTAGGTGTGTGGGTAGTGTGTGGCATATGGGTAGTAATGGTTGGATTGGGGTGACTGATAGACACTAAGACCTGGGTGAGGAAGTGGGCCAATAATTAGGGCAAAGGCCACAAGGATGCTGAGACAGTACAAGCATAATGGAGGGAAAGACAGATGGGGGCCATCAGGGTGCCTAGTTGGGAATGTGAGAGCACCAGTAGCCTAAGACTGCACCAATTGCTGGACCTTCAATTTATTTGGGGGCAGAGTAGGCCAGAAACTTGGCTAACATCACTTCTGGAATGAGAATTCGTGTACTTTCTCAGATCATGCCCATCAATTTCACTTATGTACTAGGTCATTGTACCTTGTATGTATTAGGATCCAGATGTGTTTTGCACATGGGGCAACTGAATGACCAGACTATGTTAGGTGGTGCCGTTCTTTGGGCCATATAGGAGGACATCATCAATATATTGCCAACCAGTACTCCCTCTGGCAACAGGACTTTTCCAGGTCATGGACTATCAATTGATGACACATACTCCAGGAATTTTGTAGACATCCTGAAGGACATCATAGATGTTTGCATTGTATTCCATATTTAGGCAAACTGATCCTGAGCATTTGGGTGAGTAGGTAGATTGAGTAGGTCATTTGAGATGTCAATTATTGCATATCAATTCTTACATCTCGGGCAACAGCTCCTTGACAGTCACAATAACAGTGTTGCCATCGCCATGGTTGCATTATAGTGTGAGCCACCCAAAATCAATGGTGAGTATGCTGGCACTGCAGATCTTGCTCATAGGCCCCACAGACCAATTGAATGGTGTTCTAGTCAGGGTTCTCTCAGGAAACAGAATCAACAGGAGATATCTGTTTAAAATATAAGATTTTATAAGAGTCTCTCACGTGACTGTGGGGATGCACAAGTCCAGGTTCCGCCGGCAGGCTGCAAGCCAGGGGATCTGATGAAAGACCGATGAAGGGTCCTTGATGAGTTTCTGGGAGAAGTTCGCTGTCAAACGACGAGCTGGGAAATTCTCTCTGGATATTGAAATCAGTTCCCTTTTATGGCAGTCAACTGAATGGATAAAAGCATCATCCATTCTTGATCCAATCTCGCTGATTGATGCAGATGTAATCAGCCATCCATGCAGTAAACTCAATTAGCCCAGTGCTTGCTGGACCTAATAGCTGGGCACAATTACCTGGCCGAGTTGACACATTAGCCTAACTATCACAAATGGAGAAATAATCCCATGAGAATTTGGCCTCCTTAAGATTAGCATTGTGAAGTGATTATTTTTTTTCCATAGGCAGTCAATACTGATTTTTGGAGACACTAGTACTAAGTGCAGATAGCTGTGTAGGGTCTCAGTCATCCACATGTCCTATAAAAATGGCCCTAATTGCATCATTCCCAGCAAAGCATGTGGATGAATGTGAGTGGGGCTGCTAATAGACAATTCATCAATACCAACAATGTATCATTAGCAGGACCAATGAAAGTTTGTTGGGTCCTGAAGTTTCCACCCATATGGCAGGTCTGGGAAAGGGTGCTGATGGTAGTTGCCTCAGAACACAAACCAGAGCATTATCCATATCTCACTTATGCTAGTGGTAGGGTAAGTGGGTATCGGGGTCATCTGTGAACTGGTATCCTGAAGGCCTAAGCTATGCAATTCAAAACCTCCTTGCTTTGAACTCTGCCCCTGGTAGGGTGTCAATCATTCCTGGGTAAAGAGGGACTTTTGCCTAACCCATAGTCTTGTTTGTGTTTAAAAGACAATAAATCTGGATAAAAACTTGCAAATCTCTAGAATCATCTTCACTTTCACTGGAAGCCGTAGAGGCAGTAGTATTTGCATTAATCATAGAAGCCATACCATGCAGACATTAATTGGGCCTCCTTTTAGGCACCCATGGCTCAGTAGCCGGCCATGAGTTCATTTTTGGGCATGTATAAATCTATAAATATCCTTTTTGAGACTCCATTATTGAATATAACCAGACTGGGAATACCCTTGCTTGGATGATCCAAGAGACGTAGCCCTAATTCTATTTTTACAGCTCTCCCTTTACTGGTAAACTTTTGTGGTTGTGGTATGGCTTCTGCTACTTTGCTTTGGAATTAGTAAAGATTTGGATTGAATTGTGTAGTGGACAGATTGTCCTGACCTTATAAGGAGGTTTAATGAGCTAGATAACGAGCAGAATCAGTTGGCTGCAAACTAAATTTGAGTGTGATTAACAATCTCATCATCTTCTCTTTTCATTCCATCTTTTTAGACCCAGTGTACCATCTGGGTAGTTCACAGAGCCAATTTTTGTGTGGCAGAGAACTCATTACGGTCGAGCCAAATCTGTTGGCACCCTAACAGTACTCCAATGAGGAAGGAAAGTCTCGGGTGTTCTCTTCCTTTTATCCTCCTGCCTTCCTGCCTCTCCTCAAGCAAGGGGCCACTTTCATGGGACATTCACAGAGAGGGTCTGTGGTGTCACTACCAAGATGTGCCACTCTCCTCCCTGAGTTTATCAAGGTGCATCCTTATTGTGGAGGTGAACCAACTTGTCCCTAAGTTTTTTCAGGTTACTTGGTAAAGTGATTCTGAACTACACTTCCTTCTTAATGTTAAAGGTTTAAGTCTCAAATACTCACTGTAATCCAGTCTGCCCATAGTCCCCCCCCAAAAGCTCATGTAAACACATGTTTCTTCAAGGCCCAGTTAGGGGGTCTTTGCAGAGGTGTTAGAACAGTGTCTCTGATGTGGCATCTACTATCCCATCCACTGTGCCTCTGAATGTCAGACCCTTGCTAAAAATGCAGAAATGGTGAAGAGCAGAGTTGGCAAGGAATGGCAGAGCAGTGCTTGGTACAGCCTTTCTAATTCCCCAATGTCAGTCCTGTATTTGGCTGAAATTGTCTCCTCATTATATGTACACACATACACATACACACTTACATACACACATACAAAAGCAAATATACAGACACGTATTCATAAACATATACATCTGTGCATGTACATGTGTTTATATACATACTAATGCACATGTAGGACATTGTTTAGATGCCATGAATACCAGCTGATAACTAATTTCCAGTCCAACCCTTCCATGCTCCTTTCTGCCTTTCTCAATTTTCATATGTGTATGACTGTTTTAGTTTCCTAGGCTGCTCCAAGCAAATACCATGAAAAGGTTCGAGTTAAACCAAGAGAATGTATTCACTTACCATTACTGGCCAGGAAAATGTCCAAATCAAGGCATCATAAAGATAATGTCATCTTCCTGAAGACCAGCTGCTTGGTTCCTCTGCCTCATGGCAAGATATATGGTGGCATCTGTTGCTCTCTCCCTTCTCTTCTGGGTTCCGTTGATGTTCAGCTTCTGGATGCTCCCTCTGTAGCTTTCTTTCTCTCTGTCTGAATTCTGCTTATAAAGGACTCCAGTAAAAGGATTAAGTGTCATCCTGATTGAGGTGGACTGCACTTTATCTGGTTATCTCATCCAAAATTTTTACTTTACAATGGGTTCACACCCAAAGGAATGGATTAGGTTTAAGAATATGTTTTTTCTTGGGTACATAAGCTTCAAACCACCACAATGACCTTTCTTTCATAGAGTGAATCTTGATCTGTAAAATCATCAAAATCTCTACTTTTTGGCTAAATCCTATAATGGTTTCTAAAATTGTTTCAGAATTTCTTAGTTCATAACACTACAAAAATAAGCGGTCTAAAATCATTTCATGAATGTTCCTATTTCTTCACATCCTCTCAAACAGTTTTTGTTTTTTAAAAAATAGTTGCTATTCTAATGGGTGTGAAATGGTATCTTGTGGTTTTGGTTTGCATTTCCCTAATAGCTAGTGATGTTGAGCATCTTTTCATGTGATTATTAGACATTTGTATATCCACTTTGGAGAAATGTCTATTCAAATCTTTTGCCCACATTTAAATGTGTTGTTTGTCATTTTATTGTTGAGTTGTAGGATTTCTTTATATATTCTAGATATTAATCCCTTATTGGACATGTGGTTTCCAAATAATTTCTCCCATTGAGTAGACCTTCTTTCTACTTTCATGATAAAGTCCTTTGATTCACAAAGGTTTTTTTTTTGTTGTTTTTTGTTTTTTTTTTTTAAAGATTTATTTATTTTATTACATATCTCCCCTTCCCCCCGCTGCGGCGACGTGCCGAGAGTAGTCACTGCGCAGGCATGGCTTTCCCCGCTTGTGGGCGGTCTCTGCGTCCGTTCACGGCCGGCTTTCAGTTCGCGGGTGGCTGGCTGCGCTCCATCCACGGGCGACCTGCCCTGCCCGTGGCGGCTCTTGCCATGTCCGTGGCAGCTTCTTGCCCTGCCCACGGCGGCTCCGGCCCGCCCATGGTGGCTTGCCATTCTCAAGGCGGTCTGCCCGCTAGGAGAGGTCCCCGGGAATCGAACCCGGGGCCTCCCATGTGGTATGCCGGCGCCCTACCCACTAGGCTATCGAGCCGGCCCCACAAAGTTTTTATTTTAATGAGGTCCCTTATTTTTTTTTCTTTTGTTGCTTGTGCTTTGGGTGTAAAGTCTAAGAAACCATTACCTAAAAGAAAGTCCTGAAGATGCTTCCCTACGTTTTCTTGTAGGAGTTTGATAATTCTAGTTCTTATTTTCAGGTCTTTGATTAATCTTGAGTTGATTTTTCTTTATGTTTGAGGTAGGAGTCCTACTTCTTTTGCAAATGGAGATCCACTTTTCCCAGGACCATTTGTTGAAGGGACTATGCTTTCCCAATTGACTGGTCTTCGTCACCTTGTCAAAAATCAGTTGGCCATACATGTGAGGAAGCTATTTCTAACTCTCAATTTGATTCTGCTGATCAATATATCTATACTTGTGCCAGCTTACCATGCTGTTATAATCACTGTTGCTTTGTAATAAGCTTTAAAGTCAGGAAGCATTAATCCTCAAACTATCTTCTTTTTTGAGATGATTTTGGCTATTCAGGGCCCCTTACCCTTCCAAATACATTACATGATTGGCTTTTCCATTTCTTCAAAGAAGTCTGTGGGAATTTTCAGTTGGATTGCGTTGCATCTGTTTATCAGATTTTGGGTAGAATTGACATCCTAGCAACTTTTAGCCTCCCAGCCCATGAGCACAAGATGTCCTTCCATTTATTTAGGTCTTTGGTTTCTTTTAACAATGCTTCATAGATTTATGTGCACAGTCCTTTCCATCCTTGGGTAAATTCATTACTAGATATTTGTTTCTTTTAATTGCTATTTTGAATGGAATTTTTTTTGTTGATTTCCTTCTCAGATTGCTCATTACTAGTGTATAGAAACACTACTGATTTTCACATGTTGCTCTTGTACCCTGCCACTTTGCAGAATTTCTTTATTAGCTCTAATAACTTTGTTGTAGATTTTTCAGTACTTTCTACACATAGGATCATGTATCTGAAAATAGTGAAAATTTTACTTCTTCCTTTCCAGTTTGGATGCCTTTTATTTTTTTCTTTTTCTTGCCTAACTGCTCTCTTTGGAACTTCCAGTACAATGTTGAATACAGGTGATGACAGTGGGCATCCTTGTCTTGTTCCAAATCTTAGAAGGAAAGATTTCAGTCTTTCACCATTAATATGATGTTAGCTATGGATTTTTCCTGTATGCCCTTTATCTTGTTGTGGAAGCTTCCTTCTATTCTTATTTTTCTAACTGATTTTATCAAAAAAGATGCTGTATTTTGTCAAATGCCTTTTCTGCATCAGTTGAGATGATTGTGTGTTTTTTCCCCTTTGTTTTGTTAATGTAGTATATTACATAAATTGGTTTTCTTATGTTCAACCTCCCTTGCCTACCTGGAATAAAAAACATTTTATCATGGTGTTTAATTCTTTTAATGTGCTGTCAGATTCAATTTGCAAGTATTTTGTTGATATTTACATCTGTGTTCAAAAGAGAAATTGGTCTGTAATTTTCTTTTCTTGTAGTATCTTTGTCTTGCTTTGACATTATGATGATTTTGGCCATATAGAATCTATTAGGTTGTGTTCCTTCCTGTTCAATTTTTTTGGAAGAGCTTGAGCAAGATTCACATTAATTCTTCTGGGAATGATTGGCAGAATTCCCCTATGAAGACATCTGGTCCTATGCTTTAATTTGTTAGGTGGTTTTTGTTGATGTATTCAATCTCTTTACTTGTGATTCTTCTGATGTGATTTTTTTATTTCTTCTGGAGTCAATATAGGTTGTTTCTGTGTTTCTTGTAACGTGTCCATTTATCTAGGTTGTCTAATTTATTGGCATACAGTTGTTCATAGTGTCCTCTTATGATTCTTTTCATTTCTGTAGGGTCAGTAGTAACCACCCCCACCCCCTCCCCGCCATTTCTGATTTTATTTTTTTGCATCTTCTCTCTCTTTTTTCAGTCTAGCTAAGGGTGTGTCAATTTTCTTGATCTTTTTAAAGATCCAACTTTTTGGTTTTGTTCATTTTTCCTATTGTTTTTCATTCTCAATTTCATTTATTTCTGCTTTAATCTTTGTTATTTCTTTCTTCCTGCTTGCCTTGCGATTAGTTTGTTGTTCTTTTACTAGGTCCTCCAGGTAAGCAATTAGGTCTTTGATTTTAGCACTTTCTTCTTTCTTAATGTAAGCATTTAGGGCTATAAATTTCCCCTTCAGGGCTGCCTTTACTGCATCCCAGTTTTGTTATGTCGTGTTCTCATTTTCATTAACTTCAAGATATTTACTGAATTCCCTTGTAATTTCTTCTTTTACCCTCTGATTGTTTAAGAGTGTGTTGTTTAGCTTCCATATATTTGTGGCTTTTCCAGTTCCCCACCTGTTAGTGATTTCCTGCTTCATTCCATTATGGTCAGGGAAGATGCTTTGTATAATTTCAATCCTTTTAAATTTATTGAGACTTGTTTTGTGACTCAGCATTTTATCTATCAAGGAGATTGATCCATGTGCATTTGGGAAAAATGTATATCGTATTGTTTTGGGGTACAGTGTATGTATATGTCTGCTATGTTTAGTTTATCATATTATTCAAGTTCTCTGTTTCCTTATTGATCTTCTTTCTAGATGTTCTGTCTATTGATGAGTGTGGCATATTGAAGTCTCCAATTATTACTGTAAAGGTGTCTATTTTTCCCTTCAGTTTTGCCAGTGTTTGCCTCATGTATTTTGGGGCTTCGTGGTTAGGTGTATAAATGTTTATGATTGTTATTTCTTCTTGGTGGACTGCCCCTTTTATTGATACATAGTATCCTTCTTTGTCTCTTGTAACAAATTTTGACTTAAAGTATGTTTTTTCCAATATTAGTATAGCTACCTCTGCTCTTTTTTTGGTTAGTATTTACGTGGGATATCATTTTTCACCCTTTCACTTTAAACCTATTTGTGTCTTTGGGTCTAAGATGGGTCTCTTGTAAACAACATATAGTTGGAGTATGCTCTTTTATCCATTTGCCAATCTATGTCCTTTGATTGGGGTATTTATTCCATTAACATTCAGTTTTATTACTGTAAAGGCATTATTTCAGACATTTTGTCCTTTGGATTTATGTCATATCTTTTTTCTTTGTCTTTTTTCACCTTTATTGCAACCTCCTTTTCTGTATAGTTGTTCATTTGTGATGTATCTCACTGCTGCCCCTCATTTCTGTTTGTGTATTTTTAAAAAATACTTTCCTTTCAGTGAACATGGGTTTATATTACACAACCTATATCTATAACCTGTTGATTTGAAGATACCAATTTAGCTTCAGTGGCATATACATTCTCTGCTCCCATATCTCTCTGTTTTTGCTATTTATATTGTTTTTGTTCTACTCTCTTTTTAATTTGAATGACCATTCTAGGAAATTCTGACTCTTGTAAGAATTAAAGTGTAGAGTTGTATATTGAAGGTGCATTACTATGGGGTTTTGCATTTACCTTTTTATTTACCCTTCCTTAAGATCTTCATTTTTTTTCACACTACTTCAATCCATTCTCTCTGTCTTTTCACTTCAATATGCAGTACTCCCTTTAGTAATTCTTGTAGACCAGGTCTTTTGTTGAACTGTTTTCTCTTTATCTGTGAATATTTTTGAAGGACAGTTTTTCCAGATAAAGAATTTGGAGCTCTCAGTTTTTCCCTTTCACTCTGTTAAATATATCATACTACTGCCTTCTCCCTCCATGGTTTCTGATGAGAAATTAGAAATTAGTCTTATTGAGGATCCTTTTTATGTGTTGAATTGCTTTTCTCTTGCTGTTTTCAGAATTCTCTCTTTATTTTTGCATTTAGTATACTGATTAGTATGTGTTTTGGAGTAAGTTGTTAGGATTTATTCTGTTTGGAGTATGTTGTGCTTCTTGGACATGTACATTTATGTCTTTCATAAGAGTTTGGACATTTTTTGGCCATTATTTCCTCAAATATTCTTTCTGCCTCTTTTCTTTTTTCTTCTTCTGGGACACACATAACATATATATTTGTGTGCTTCGTGCTATCCCTCAAATCCCTGAGACACTACTCATTTTTTTTGTATTCTTTTCTTTGTTGTTCTGTGTGATTTCAATTATGTGTCTTCTACTTCACTGGTTCTTTCTTCTACCTGTTCAAATATACTCTTGTATGCCTCATGCATATTTTTAATCTCTACTATCGTGCTCTCATCCCCATAATTTCTGTAATGTTTCTTTCTTTCTATACTTTCCAATTCTTCTTTATGCTCACACTTAATATTCCTTATCTCTTCATGCATGTTTTCCCTCATTTCCTTGAGTTGATTTTGAAGATTTGTTTGAACTTCTTTGATTAGTTATTCTAAATTCTGTTGTCTCCTCTGAAGTTCTAAATTGTTCCATTGACCGAGCCATATCTTCATGTTTCTTAGTAAGACTTATAATCTTTTCCTGCTGTCTAGTCATCTGATTATCTTGATTAGTTAACTCTGAGCTCTTTGTAATCTGATTCTTGCCCTGGATATGTGGTACAATTTTTAAGATTGTACTTTTTGTCCAATTGTTTCACCTCCAGGAGAAAGCTCCTTTCCTCTGTTCCTTCTCTGGGAAGCATGGTATATTCTGTTTGTTTTTGTGCAGAATTTTCCTCCCAGCTCCTATAATTTTAAATTCTCTCCCTCACTCAGTGTCTCCTTTCCTTATGCTTTCAGTTTTGGACCCATTGTATCTTACAGCAGTTCAGTTTAACCCCATGTTTTTTTTTTCAGTGAGGCTTTTCTGCTTGTAGTTTCTTCCCAGTTAGGGTATCCCATCGTGGTAAGGCAGATATGGAAAATCCAGAAAGGTGGGTCACTCCAGAAAGGTCCATTTTGCATTTGGTTGGTCCAGACAACAGAAACTGGATAGAGTGAGAACCCCTTTTGCCAACAGTTCTGCCACAATCACTCTTTTTTCCCTCCTTGAGAGACCTTTTGTATCAGCATGACTTAGGAGTTTCTGTTCTGCCCTGGGTCTTTGTGGACTTGAGTCCCTGTGCCTGAATATACATGAGGTTCTAACTGGCTGTTGTGTCTCTATAGTCTGCATCCATGACAGGATGTACCCAGGCTGTGCTGCCTCTGTGTGATTCCCAAGCTGTGAAGGACCAAGTGAGGGGGAGGAGCAGATCCAGGATGGAAATTTCCTACTGGATCTTGGAGATTATTTTTTTCTTTGATTTAGCATTTGCAGAGTCCTTCTCTAGTCTCTAATGTCCTCTAATGTTCTAAGCAAGTAGGATATATCCTTTTATTAGCTGATTCTGTAGGGAGACTTTTTAGAGGATGTCTTATATTGTCATGTTGATGACATAATCTCCTATTTTTAACCCCCTCCTTTGCATGAAAATGTAGCATGTTAGATATCATAATGAAGCTTTTTTTTCAATAAATATTTTCTCTTGGATATCCATTCCTGTCTTATTAATATAGATCTTTTTCATTCCTTTTATAAAGCCATACATAGAGTTACTTTACCATATTGCAAACCATAGTTGATACTATACCATAGTTTATATTATATTGCTTAGTTGTCCACTCATTTGCCCATGCTTGAACATTTAGGTGGTAGTAAATTCTTTGTAATCACAAATAATGCTGTAATATAAAAACATTGATATATTCATTTTCATTTTTGGTCTAAAAATGTGTATTAAACTATAATATAAAGAAACAAAAATATATAGCAATGTAGAATATATTGATGTCTAGTAAGGTTTATGATGTAATCATACAAATTCAACATACAACCAATGCAACCATTCAAAAAATGTCTGATCTAACAAATATCATATATAACAAATGGTAATTTAGATAACAAGAGGAAAGAATGCTGCTGTACTCTATTATAAATTTGAAATCCAGATATTTCACAATAGATCTTATTTTTCTGTTTATTAAATTCATCTCTTTATGTAGGTCAAGATGATAAACCAGATGAAAATTTCATGTTTGAACAGCAGGATTCATTGTCAAAAACCAAAATTCAGGAAGAGGAACAAGGAACTTCCAGAGGGCAAATAGTCAACAGTAAGTCTAATAATTATAGATATCTTTAAATTATTTTAAATTTTACAGAACTTTTATCTTGTGTTCATGTATTAGGATACATTGTGTTCATGTATTAGGATACATTGATTACATAAATGCTACACAGAAATTTTAGGAGTACCCATATGCCACACCTCCCACACCTCCCACAACCTCCCACATATATATCCTTCATCAGTGTGGCACAATGCCTGTAATAGATATAAACATTTTGGGGCTTTGCCATCAAGCATGCATCACAGTTCAGACTGTAGACCACCCTCTCTCCCATACAGTTCTGCATGATACATGATGATATAAAATGGCCTATATCCTCCATTGCAACATCACCCAGGACAATTCCCAAGTCCCAAAAAAAGCCCCC
>PVKH010028450.1:0-13039 GCA_004027955.1 Chaetophractus vellerosus
CCATTCTTGTGTTCCTCTATGTCTGCTTTGTCTCTACCCCATTGTGGTGACACACTGAGACTGGTCACCATGTAGGTGGCTTTGCCCCACTTTTGGGCAGCTTCTGCTTCCATTCATGGCTGGCTCTGCTTCAGTTCATGAGAGGCTGGCTGGGCTACATTCGCGGGTGACCTCCCCTCCCCATGGTGGCTTTGCCCTGCCTATGGCAGCTTTTTGCCCTGCCCATGGTGGCTCTGTCCCACCCATGGTGGCTTGCCCTTCTCAAGGCAGTCTGCCCACTAGGAGAGTTCCCCGGTAACCAAACCCAGGGCCTCCCATGTGGTGTACTGGTGCCCTTATCCACTGAGCTATACAACTGGCCCCAAAGTTAACATTTAAAGGCACTAGTCAATATGTTTCTCTCGCTCTTCTTTGATGAAATAAGGGTCCTTAAAGAACACCTCTTTTAGCCCAACCTCTCCTCTGAGGGGACCCCAAATGGGTTTGTAGAGACTTATCTATTACTTCCCACTGCCGACTCCACCCCCCAAGGGGAGCTGAGACTGTTTACTCAGCCTGGAGCTATAAAATTGCTGGCTCCACCCTTTGACCCTTTGCTGAATCTAGCATCTGTGTCACAGTTAGGTATATTAGGTCAATTAGCGGTGCACCGCATATTCGCCGATCCCCTCAGCCCTGCACCACTTACAGCTGGCTAATTCACACCCAAAAACTGCTAGGGGTTCCTGGTGATCAAACCCACATAAAGGAAACCCCTCTCCACCCTTTGCTAGGACCTTCCCACCCCTGGAGTTTATTTCCCCCCTCACTCGTGTGACTATTCAGACTGCTCAGCCCCCCCACCCAGAGAACAGGGTTTTGCCACCTGTGATTCCAGCTGGGAAGCAAAGAACTCATGATTTTATGCTGAGGAGTCCTCATCGCCGTCCAGTTGCCTCCAGACTGATGCACTTGAGACCTCCATCCCCCAGGCCCCCAGAAAAGACCACCCTGGCAAGCTCCCATCTCCAATCAGCTGACCTCTGCTTGAGAGCAGTGAGTGCATACCTAAACTGATGCAATCTTCTCAAGACACTTTTCTTTTTTCACCTTCTTGTCAAACTCTTTTGAAGCACAAAAGTGTTTGATTTTAAGGATGTATCATTTATTTAATTTCCATTTCATTGTTCATGCTTTGGATGAAAAATGTATGAAATCATTGCTCACCACATGATCTCAAAGATGCTTCTTTACATTCTCTTTTATGAAATTTTTGGTCTTGTCTCTTATATAAAGGTCTTTGATCTATCTTGTGTTAGTTTATGTATTGTGTGTGGAATAGGGATCCTTTTTCATTCTTTTGGATATCAATATCCAGTTGTTCCTGCACCATTTGCTGAAAAGACTCGTCTGCCACATTTTGTGAGCCAGGTAGCCTTATCAGAATCAGTTTTCTGTAAACAGGTGGGTCCATTTCTGAATTTTCAATTTTATGCCATTGGTAAATATGTCTGTTGTTGTGTCAATACCATGTCATTGTGACCACTGGCTTTGTAATTTCTTTTTGAGACACCAGAGCCAGGGATTGAATGTGGGACCTTGTAATTGAGAAGTTGGCACTCAACCACTGAGCCACATCAGCTCCAATGAGTTGGGATTTTATTTCTTACTTGCTATTTGTATTTGTTTTAAAGAGGAACCAGGAACCAAACCTGTGACCTCCCTTGTGGGAAGGAGGTGCTCAACTGCTTGAGCCACATCCATTCCTGTGCTTTTCTCTTAGGAAATGTGAGACCTCTTACTTTGGTCTTCATTTTCAAGATATTCCTGGCTATTCAGGGCCCCTTAGACTTCAAAAAAAATTGATAATTATCTTTCTATTTTTGTAAAAAGACCATTGGAATTCTTATTGAGATCACACTGAATCTGTAAATCAATTTGTGTAGAACTGATATCATAACAATATTTGGTCTTCTGATCAATGAGCATGGACTGTGCTGCCATAAGTTGGATAGGTGGTATTATGATTTTCATTCATCTTGATACATTTACTGATTTCTCTTGCAGTTTCTTTTTTGCAATAAAAGTTTCAGAATCTGATACACCACTCTTAACATTGGATAGAACTGCTGGAGAGAGGATAAGTAAGGAAAAAGAAAGCTTGAATAATATGGAAAATGAACTAGATCTAAGAGACATTTACAGACAATTACAATCCAAAACAGAAGAACATACATTCTTTTCAAGTGATCACGGATCACTGACCACATACTAGGTCACAATACAGATCTCAATAAATGTATAAAGAAAGAAATTATACAAAACACTTTTTCTGATCATAAAAGAATGAAGCTGGAAGTCAATAATGGATGGAAAAAGGAAAAACATATGGAGATTAAATATCACACTCAAATTATAATCAATGGGTTAAAAGAGAAATTGCAAGAGAAATCAGTAAATATTGAGATGGATGAAAATGAGAACACTACACATCAAAGCCTAAGTGATACTGCAAAGGAAGTGCTGAAATGGAAATTTATAGCCCTTAATGCTTACATTAAATAATAGATGATAAAATAAGAGATGCAACTGCACACCCGGTGGGACAAGAGAAAGAACAGCAAACTAATCCCAAACCAAACCATAGGAAATAAATAATAAACATCAGAGTAGAAATAAATAAAATTAAGAATATAAATAATAGAATAAACAAAACCAAAACATGTTTCTTTGTAAAGATAAACAAAATTGACAAACCCATAGCTAGATTGACAAAAAGAAAAGAATAAAGATACAAGTAAATGAAATCAGATGTGTGAGGGGGATATTACCACTGACCCTGTAGAAATCAAGAATCATAATAAGATACCATGAATAACTGTATACCAAAAATCTAGACAACATAAACAAAATCAACAAATACCCAGAAACACAGGAAGAATCTATATTGACACTAGAATAAATAGAAGACCTCAACAAACCAATCACAAGTAAAGCGATTGAAACTGGCATTTAAAAAACTTCCCAAAGGTGAAAAGCCCAGAACCAGATGGCTTCAGGATGAATACTACTAATCATTCACAGATGATATAATACCAATCTGGCTCAAGCACTTCCAAAAAACAGAACAGTAAAGAAGACTACAAAACTCTTTCTATGAAGCCAACATCACCCTATTACCAAAACTACATGAAGATACCATGAAAAAATAAAATTACAGACCAATTTTTCTGATGTAGTTGGAAAAATCCTCAACAAAATACTTGCAATCTGTTCAAAGAAGCACATTAGATAAATTATACACCATAATCAAAATGGGTTTAGTCCAGTTATGCATGGACAGTTCAAAACAAGAAAATCAATTAGCAGAATAAATCAAATTAATATATTGAAAAGAAAAATCATATGATCATCTTGATTGCCACGAAAAAGTCATTTGACAAAATCCACCATCCTTTCTTGATAAAACATTCCAAAATATAGGAATAAAAGGAACTTTTCTTAATATGGTAAATGCTTATATTAAAAACCCACAGCTAGCCTTGTACTCAATGGTAAAAGACTGAAAACCTTCCCACTGAGATTAGGAAAAAGACAACAATACCCACTTTCACCACTGTTATTCAATATTGTGTTATATATTCTAGCTGGAGTAATTAGATTAAATAAAGAAATAGAACTCACCAAAATAGGAAAGGAAGAAAAAAAGCTGTTAATATTTATGGATGATATGATTCTACATTTACAAAATACCCAAAAATTCACAACAAAGCTTCTAGAACTCATATAAAAATTCATCACATTGGTGGGATACATAATTAATATGCAAATAGTAGCATTTATATACACTACTAATGAGCAGCCTAAGGAAGAAGTAAGAAAAAATTTCCACTCATAACAGTGACTAAAGTAATCAAATATTTAGCAATAAACTTTAAAAAGTACATAAAAGACCTATATTATAAAACCTATGAAACATTTCTAAAAGAAACTAAAGAAGACCTAAATAAATAGGAGGATATTCTGTTGTTCATGGTTTGAAAGGCTAAATATATTTAGGATTGTCAGTTCTACTGAAACCAATTTATAGATTCAACACAATCCCAATGATAATCCCAACGAGCCTTTTTTTTCAGAAATGGAAAAACCAATTATCAAATTTATTTGGAAGGGTATGGTGCACTGATTAGCCAAAACTGTCTTTAGAAAGGAGTATGAAGTTGGAGTATTCTGACTTTATAACATATTGCTTATCTACAGTGGTAAAAACAGCAGGGTATTGGCATAAAGATAGTCATATTGACCAATGTAACTGAATTGAAAACTCAGAAATAAACCTTCACACCTACTGTCAAGTAATTTTTGACAAGGCTATCAATATCACTGAGCTGGCCTAGAAGAGTCTATTCAACAAATAGTGCTGGGAGAACTGGATATCTATATTCAAAAGAAAGAAAGAGGACCCCAATCTCACACCTTATACAAAACTTAACTGAAAAAGTACCAAGGGCATAAAAATCAAAAGTCATAAAAACTCATAGAAGAAAATGCAGGGAAGCATTTTTAAGATAGTCTCATATGTGATAGTCTTAAACCTTATGACTAAAACATGAACAACAGAAGATAAAAGTAGATAAATGGGACGTCCTATAAATTAAAAACTTTCATTCTTTAAAAGAATTTATCAATAAAGTAAATGGGCATCCTACTCAATGGGAGAAAGTGTAAGAAAACTACATATGTGACAAGGGTTTGATATACATGTTATATAAAGAGATCATTCAACTCAATGGTAAAAAGATAAGCAATCTAATTAAAATATGGGCAAAAAACTTGAACAGACATTTCTGAAATAAGAAATACAAAAAAGCATGTATAAAGATGTTCAACAGTAGTTAGGGAAATGCAGATCAACACTAAAATGAGATAACATTTCACAACTTATAAAATGGCAATAATTTAAAATGAAACAGAAAACTAACAAGTGGCAGAGAAGATGAGCAGAAATAGGAACACTCCTTCACATGTGGTGGGAATATAGAATGGTTCAAACTCTGTGGAAGACAGTTTGGCAATACCTCAAGAAGCTGAAGTAGAACTGCTGCATAATCCAGAAATCCAATTACTAGGAATATATTCAGGAGAACTGAAAACAAGGATGCAAACCGACATTTTTACACTGATGTTCATAGCAGCTTTACTCACAATTGCTGAAATATGGAACCATCCTAATGTCCATCAACCAATGAATGACTAAACAAAATGTGGTTTATACATATATTGGAATACTATTAAGCTTCAAGAAGAAATGAAATCAGTTTGCATAGGACAACATGGATTAACCTTGAGGACATTATTTTGAGTGAAACAAGCAAAATACAAAAGGGACAAAGGACGTATTGTTCAGTAATATGCACAATATATGATAAATAAACTCATGGAGATAAACTCTTTAATATAGATTACTAAGAGATAGAATGTTGGCTGAGAATGGTAGCTGATGTTTAATATATATAGAATTTTTATAAGGTTTTATATAAAAGCATCGATTAGAGTTGATGGAAGCACATTATACTGAGTATAACTAACACTGCTGCTTTATAAAGGAGACTGTGGTTGTATGGGGTATTCTGTGGATGCAAATATCAATTGACAGGAAAGTAGAGAATAATCTAGGGTATGTAAAACATAATGGTTTTGGGGTGGTTGAAGATTGTAGTTAATAGTATAAATATAATAATGTTCTTCTTTTACAAAGTGTTAAGAATATGGAAAGACAGGAAAATTACAACTATTGTGCTTATGAATAATAGCTTACAGTAATATTGTGATATATTTGCAGCAATGGCAAAGAAAATATATCAATTCTAAGAGAAAACAATAGGTTATATAGAAGGGTATGGGATTTTTACTTTTGGAGTAATGAAACATCTAAAATTGCCTGAGATGACAGCAGAACTTGTGATGAAAATGAGAACAATTGAGTGTACACTTAGAAAGGATTGCATGAAACATGGGGCTGTGTAACATATGGAATTCAGTAGAGGAAGATGGACTGTGGATAACAGGACAAATATGAGAATGTTCTCTCATGAATTATAACCAAATATATTATACTAATACAGGGTGTTAATAATTGGGTGGGTTGGGGGAAAATATACCAAATGTAAGATATGGGCTATAGTTAGTAGTAATATTTTGACAATGCTAATTCATAGTTTTAACAAAAGTTTCAAAACAATGCAAGGTGGTGGAGTGATGTATGGGAACCTTGTGTAATGGTATTTATAATTGCTTTGTAAGTTCACAACTTTTCTATAAACTTACTGTTTATGTATGTCCATGTTTGAATGCTATACTTCAACAAAATTGCATTTAAAAAATCAGCACAGCCATACCTTCTTAAATACTAACAAGAATATCAAAATCAACAGGAATTACATAAAGGATAATAGCCAAACTACTGGTAAAATATAATCAACACTTAAAAAATGATATCTTTCAAGAGGAAAAAGCAACATTGCAATTGTAAAACAAATACAGTACATTTATATATAATCCTCCATAAAACATAAAATATGTGCTGCCACATAAGTGAGTACTACAGAAAAATATAGTACAGAAAACAAAGTAAAGTATAAATAAAAAGTAACAAGGACTTCTAGAGAGAAAAACAGCAATGATGAATTAATAGAAAATTGTCATCTAAATTCTCATCACAATCACAAGTTTCTAAAAGATTCTAAAAGATTCTAGGATATATTAGATAATATTTATGTCTGTCTCTCTTATTAGTCTATTTCTCTTTTATTTAGATATAATCATATTGCATATGTTCTTTTGTTGATTATTTTATCTATTAAAGAAGTTGTACATTTACAGAAAAATCATGCATAAAATACAGAGTTCCCATATACCACTCTATTTTTAAAACCTTGCATTAGTGTGGGAAATTTGCTACAACTCATGAAAGAGCTTTTTTATAGTGGTACTGTTACCTATAGTCCATAGTTTATAATAGAGTTCACTGGTTCAGTTGTACATGTGTATATTTTATTTGTTTATAATTTTTATTCTAATAACATATATGCAAACTAAATTTTTTAACCACATGCACATATAAAGTTGAATGATGTTAATTTCATTAACAATGTTATGTTTCCATAATGACTATTTATTACCTAAACTTTTTGATCAGTCCACATAGGAATTCTGTACAATTGAAACATTAACTCCTCGTTCCCTACCCCTGCCCCAACCCTTAGTAATTTACCTTCTAGTTTCTGACTCTATGAGATTGTTTATTCTAATTTTATTAGGATCAGTGGGGTCATACAATATTTGTCCTTTTGTGTCGGGTTTATTTCATTCAACATGATGTCTTCAAGGTTCATCCATATTGTCACAAGTATCAAGACATCATTCCTTTAATGGCTGAAAATATTCCATTTTATGTATATACCACACCTATAATTTAAAAAAAAATAAGTTGTTTTAATCTTTTGGAAATATTGAATAATTTCATACAAACATTGGTATGCAAAAATCTCTTGAGTTTCTGTTTTCAAATCTTTTGGATATATATACTTACAAAGGGAATTGCTGGTTCAGACAGTAATTCTTTACCTAACTATCTAAGGAATCACAAATCTGTGTTACACAGTGGCTGCACCACTTTACATTCTCACCAACAATGAATGACTTTTCCTATTTCTCTGCATCATCTTCAACGCTACTAATTTTCTTTTTCATTAAATAGTAGACATTTAAGTGAGTGAGAAATGGTATCTTACTGTGCTTTTTTTAACAAATCGATTTTGTTGTTACATATTGATAAAGCATAAACCCATCCAAAGAGCACAAACAATGGTATTTGGTGTAATCACATATTTGTGCATTCATCACCCAAATCATCCCCAGAGCACTTTCATTATCCCAATAATAATAATAAACAAAAAACAAACACAACTCATCACCTCTCAATCTCTCTATGCCTCACCTGCCATACATAGCTGCTATTCTTTTACCTCTCTCTAGCATATTTGTATTTACATCTTGTAAAAACAGCCATATATGCTATATTCCCCATATTCATGTTTTACATGAGGTTTTACTATCTTATACAGTCCCATGTTACAGTTTTCAACTTTCCTTTTAGTAACACATATGACCTTATACTTTCTCTTTCAACCACTGTCATACCCCTATGATAGCACTGCCAGTTATAAACACCATGATATGCTTTCACCATTTCTTTCCTTTCCAAAGATTTACAAAGAACCTTTTAACCAATTCTGAACAGATTAAACCTCAGCTTTATATTCTCTACCCGCCTTCTATTTCCAGGTGACCTATATTCTGATTATTAACTCCATGAGTTTACACAAATATTTAGTTCAAAATAGCACAATTATATGGTATTTCTCTTTTTGTGTATGGCTTGCTTCACTCAACATAATGTGCTCCAGGTTCATCCATGTTGTCATATGCTTCATGACTTCATTTTTTCTTTACTGCTGCAAAATATTCCATTGTGTGTTGATGGGCACCTGCATAGTTTCTAACTTTTGACAATCATAAATAATGCTGCTATGAACATTGGTGTGCAGATGTCTGTTCGTGTGACTGGTCTCAGTTCTTCTGGGCATATACCTAGAAATGGTATTGCCAGGCCACATGGCACATCGATATTCAACTTCCTTAGGAACTGACAAACAGTCCTCCACAGTGGATGCAACATTCTACATGTCCATCAAGAGTGAATAAGCATTCCTATCTCCCCCATCCTCACCAACACTTACAGTTTTCTGACTTTTTAAGAGGCCAGGTAATAAGTGTGAAATGTCTCATTGCAGTTTTGATTTGCATTTCACTGATCCTTAGTGATGTTGAACATTTTCTCTTGTCTTTTTTCAGCATTTGTATTTCTTCTTTGGACAATTGTCTTCTCAGTCTTTTGTCCTTTTTAAAATTGGTTTGTCTTTTTATTGTTGAGTTTATGATCTCTTTATTTATATATCAAGTGTATAAATCATTATCAGATATATGATTGCTAAATATTTTCTCCCATTAAGTTAATTGTCTCTTGATCCTTTTCACAAAGTCCTTTGAGGTGCAAAACTGTTTAATTTTAAAGAAGTCCAATTTATCTAGTTTATCTTTTGTTGCTCATGCTTCAGCTGTAAGATTTAAGAAGCTACCACCTAGTACCACCTACCACAAGGTCTTGAAGATATTTTCCAACATTTTCTACTCAGAGATTTGTGTTTTTTGCTTTTATCCATTTTGAGTTAATTTTTGTATAAGGAATGAGAAAGGGCTCTTCTTTCTTTCTTTTAGATATGGATATCCAGTTTTCCCAGCACCATTTGTTTAATAGGCTATTCTGGCCCAGTTGGGACTGCTTAACTGCCTTGTCAAAAATCACTTGACTGTAGAGGTGAGAGTCTATTTCTGAGTTCTTGATTTAATTCCTTTGGCTAATGTGTTTGTCTTTATGCCAGAACAAAGCTGTTTTTACCACTGTAGCTATGAAATATGCTTTAAAGTCAAGAACTGAGAGTCTTCCAACTTTGTTCTTAATTTTTAAGAACAATTTGGATATTCGGGGCCTCTTACCCTTCCAATTAAATTTGATAATGGCTTTTTCCCCTTCTGCAAAAAAAAAAAGCTGTTGGGATTTTTATTCAGATTGCATTGAATCTGTAAATCAGTTTGGGTAGAATTGACATCTTGACAATATTTAGTCTTCCAAACCATGAACATGGAGTGTCTTTCCATTTATTTAAGTCTTCTTCAGTTTCTTTTGGCAATGTTTTGTAGTTGTCTGAATACAGGTCCTTTATGTCCTTTATACCTAAATATTTGTTTGCTTTAGTTTCTATTATTAATGAATTTTTTTTCTGAGTTCCTCCTCAGATTGCACGTCAATGTTGTATGGAAACACTATTAATTTTTACATATTAATCTTGTATCCTTGCACTTTCCTGAACTAGTCTGTAAGTTCTAGTAGTTTTTTTGTGGATGTTTCAGGATATTCTTGATATGGGATCATACCATCAGTGAATAGTGACAGTTTACTCTTCCTTTCTTATTTGGGTGCCTTTTATTATTTTACCCTAATTTCTCTAGTCAGAACCTCTAGCACAATATTGAATAACAATGGTGACATTGGGCATCTTGTTTGTTCATGATCTCAGTGGGAAAGCTTTCAGACTTTCACCATTAAATGTTAGCTGTAGATTTTTCCTATATGCACTTTACCATACTGAGAAACCTTCCTTCTATTTCTATCTTTTGTAATGTTTTTATCAATAAAGTATGCTACATTTTGTCAAATGACTCTTCTGCACCATGTGATTTTTCTTCTTCAATTTATCAATGTGGCTTATTATACTAATTGATTTTCTCGTGGTGAACCACCCTTGCATACCTGGGATAAAAAATCCAGTTTTTTTCATGATGTATAGTTCTTTTAATATGCTTTTTTTTGTTTCCCTTTGTAAGTATTTTTTGAATATTTTTGCATTTATATTCATTAGAGATATTGGACTGTAATTTTCTTTTTTGTAGTATCTTTTTGTACTTTTGGTATTAGGGTGATGTTAGCTTCAAGAATGAGCTTGGTAGCATTCTTTCTTCTTCAATTTTTTGGAAGAAGTTGAGCAAGATTGGTATTAGATCATCTTTGAATGACTGGTAAAATTCAATCTTGTCATCCGGATAGTCGAGCCAAGGGGCGTTGTGGTCCCAGGGGTGGTGGGGAGAAATGGGGTGGATTGAATGAGGGGCATTTGGTGTCCCATGGAAGTGTTTTCCATTGCTTTGCAGTGGTGGTCATGGGACAGGGCGATAGTCAACAAAATTTATAAAAGTATACGATCTAAAATGTGGACCTTGATGTGGACCAATGACAATGTTCAGGAACTATGTATCACTATCTGTTTGTCAGTTATGTTAGGGCTGCCATCCACATATAAAAAGGTTTTGGTATGGGGGGGAATGGAGGAGGAGGTTGAGTATATGAGATTGTCTTGTATTCTGTGTGTGACTCTGCTGTGACCTAAAACTTCTTTGAAAATTGAATGAAAAAAGGAGGGCTGCTTGAGGGTGAGAAGAGGAAGGTGCCAGGAAACAGACTGGACACCAGATATTGCATCGACAAGGGAAAATCAGAAAAAAAAAATTTCATACATATATATTATTATTTTTTTACATATTTTGAATAACCCAATCCTTTAACAATATCTTCCTTTCTTTTTTCTTTTTTTAAAGTTTTCTAAAATTATTTTTTATTTTTTAAGTTCTCCTATATTTTAACTCTTACATTTAAATATCATTATTATTTCATTTTCTCATTCATTGCAATTGGCTATTGTGATGGCTTCACCTGTGAAGAGGCTATGGATCACAGAAGGGTCACAATGGGGATGGGAGAGGATCATTGGTGGGGGGGGGTGTCAAGGTTGGGGGTGCATGGGAGGAAGTCCACCTGAACATATATAAAAGGCATACATAATTGTTCAAATGCTCACGGGGCATGGCCACGGGGTGAAGAATCATCAGTAAATGGGAGAACACTGAATTCCCATCTTGGAGAGCTTTGCCATATTCTCCAGAAGAGTAGCAACATCCCACTGAGTTCAGGGGCAGTGTCTGGCAAAGGAGGATGATCCATTGATTGGCCCTTGTTACTGATGACTAGCCTTATGAGTCATTGCTGTTGAAATTGAAATAGCCTAGTGTTAAGGGGTGCCTAAGAGTTGCCTCTGGAGAACCTTCTTGTTGCTCAGATGTGGCCTCTATCTAAGCTAAACTCAGAATATGAATTGAATACATCACCTTCCTCCCAGTGTGGGACATGAAAACCTGGGATGAGTGTCCCTGGCAATGAGGGATTACTAACAAATAACAAAAGGCTGAATGACTGGAAAAGTCTCCAAATAAAAGGGGGAAATGGTAAAGACAAATGATTTTATAGGGCTAAGAGATTTCAAAGAGAGTCAGTAGATCACTTATGCACAACCCAGTAGGACCTCCTAGGCTTCCAATATGGATATCACCCCAAATAGAGGGCCTTCTGAGGGCTTTGGAGATATATCCACATCCTATACCAGGGCAGATAGCCCCAGAGTTTGGTGCCTTACTAGTGGGCCCAAATTTGGAACCCTTGCTCCTGAGAGTGACAGGGACTGACCAAAATATGTCTTCAATGCTCATGGTCCATTGTTCTCTTCTTTTCAAACCTATATTTGATGCCAGAGTTTTAAGTGTACTTCCAGAGACCAGAGCCTATGTGCTGTCCATGTGCCAACTGGGTCCAGAGGCTCTGTGGACCTGTAGTTCCTACTCTACAACTCAATGGAATCCCTCAGCACACCTAGTGGGGAGATAGTGATTGATGATGGCTATCCTGGAGAATGGAGAGAGCCTGCAGCTGCAGGCAGGACAACTCTTCCATCATATCCACAGGATATAAGCGCCCCATCACTTGGTGTTGGAGGGGACATCACCATCCCAGACTCTTCGGGATTGGGGGAAGAACTATGGACTAGAATGGACTTGTTGGTGTCCTGTTACAGACTTGCGATTCATGCAATGGAAGAAATTACAAAATTGTGTGGAGCCAGGGGCCACTGGATGCTTTGGGGGCAGGAAGAGGGAAGGGCAGTTGTAGTACAGGGGCTTTTTTGGGACTTGGGAATTGTCTTGGGTGATGTTGCAATGGATGATATAGGCCATTTTATATCATCATGTATCTTGCAGAACTGTGTGGGAGAGAGGGTGGTCTACAGTCTGAACTGTGGTCCATGCTTGATGGCAAAGCCCAAAAATGTGTATATCTGTTACAGGCATTGTGCCACACTGATGAAGGATATATATGTGGGAGGTTGTGGGAGGTTGTGGGAGGTGTGGGAGGGTGGCATATGGGTACTCTTAAAATTTCTGTGTAGCATTTATGAAATCAATATATTCTAAAATATATATATATATTTTAGGTGAAATAAAAAATTCACCTATGAAGCCATCTGATCTCGGACTTCTCATCTTTGGGGGTTTT
>PVKH010028451.1:0-12804 GCA_004027955.1 Chaetophractus vellerosus
GTCCCCAGGGAGCACTTGTGCCCACTTACTTGCGTTCAGAGCAGAATTTTTAATTAGAATCTTATTGGAAACCCAGGCTTTACCACCTGCCGTGGCATGTCTATGTGGGAGATAACAGAACGTGCTAACCACGGCGCTAGTGCTAGCAGATCTGGAGAGAATCTTTTTTTGCTCCTGTCTTCCTGGCTTCTTACTGTGCAGGTCTGCCGGGTTCCAGCCTTCTGCTTGGCTGCTGTGACTGTCAGTGTTTAAGCTGCCTGGATTTCCTGCACAATTCTATGATCCCAGGCCTGCAGGCATGGTGAAGGAGCCGCTCTCTTAAAAAACAATTCATAAAGCAATTCATGGGGAGCCAGTGTAGCTCAGTGGTTGAGCACCTGCTTCCCATGTACAAGGTCCCGGTTCAATCCCCAGTACGTCCTAAAAAAAAACCAAAACCCAACAACAACAACAACAAAACAGCACTTCATGACTTCCACTTGCATTGTGTCTCCACCAAAGAAATTTATTAATTTACTGATCACCATTTTTCACCATGGGGTGATAGAAACCATTTATTTCACCCCCTTTAGGGGGACAGGTAGGGCCAGTAAGACTGAGAAAAAGTGAATCACTGGCTGCCTGAGTAATACAGCAATTTGATTTATGGTTGGTCTTTTTAAGAGGGAATGAAGGGGGAAACAGATGTGGCTCAAGTGATTGGGCTCCCGCCTACCATATAGGAGGTCCAGGGTTCGATTTCTGGGGCCTCCTGGTGAAGGCAAGCTGGCCTGCGCTGCGAGCTGGCCTACAGAGTGCTGGCCCACGCAGAGTGTAGTCTGCACTGCCATGCTGGGCCTGCGCAGGAGAGCTGGCGCAGCAGGATGATGCAACAATAAGAGACGCAGCAGACCAGGGAGCTGAGGTGGCACAAGAGACTGAGCGCCTCTCTCCCACTCCAGAAGGTCTCAGGATCAGTTCCCGGTGCTGCCTAAAGAGAAGACAAGCAGCCACACAACACACAGCTAATGGACACAGAGAGCAGACGGGGGCAGGGGTGGGGCCTGGGGGGGTAAATAAATAAATCTTTTTTTAGAAAAAGGAGGAATGAAACATCCCCTTTATTAATAATCAATCATGTTATTTCAAATGCTGTTTTGATAATGATGGCAAGTAATAAAAGTAGGCTTGAGCCCTCAGTTGAGCCAGTTGTAGGTCCGATGAGGTGGAGAGGAGGGAGCAGGAGAGAGGGCTCTCCCCTTTGGGCACCGGGCATCCGAGGAAGCCAGCAGCTGGAACCCCCGCCTTTGGGAAGCTCGCGACTGCCTTGCAATTTAAAACCATCCTTTCTGTCCAGGAAGCAGATGTTTTTGCTTTCATTTTCCAACTTCAGAGTTTATTTTTAGAATAAATGTTTATTTTCCCACAGAATTCAATTTACTTTTTTTAACTTTCCTTTTTGTTACATAAATAATATTCGTTTATTGTAGAAGAATCACAAACTTATGGACGGACAAAAAAGAAAGAAAAAGTTATCAATAATCCCACTACCTGGAGATGACACTCAATATTTGGGACATAGTCTTCTGAGATTTCAGTTGGTGTGTATGTATTCTTTTTTTATTATTATTATTAGAGAAGTCTTGGGTTTACAGAAAAATCGTGCATAAGACACAGGCCTCCCATATACCACCCTGTTATTAATACTTTGCATTGGTGTGGTGCATTTGTGATAAAGTCACATTGTTATAATTGTACTCAATTATAATTCATGGTTTAATTTAGGATTCACTGTTTATGTTGTGTATTCCATGGATTCTTTTTTAAAAATTAATCTAGTACTATATACACAACCTCTAACATTTCTCCTTTAAGCCACATTCAAATATATAATTCAGTGCTCTTAATTATGTTCAAAATATTGTATTACCATCACCACTATCCATAACCAAAACTTTTCCATTGTACCAATTAGAAACTCTGTACATTTTAAGCTTCAACTCCCTGGTGCCTACTCCCCTTATCCCCATGTCCCTCGGTAACCTATATTCTAGATGCTGACTCAGAGTTTGCTTATTCTAATTATTTCATATCAGTGACATCATACAATATTTGTCCCTTTGTGTCTGGCTTATTTCACTCAACATGATGTCTTCAAGGTTCATCTATGTTGTCGCGTGTATCAGAACTTCATTCCTTTTTATGGCTGAATAATATTCCATCATGTGTATATACCACATTTTGTAGACACATTCATTTGTTTATGGGCACTTAGGTTGCTTCCATCATTTGGGCATTGTGAAAAATGCTGCTATGAATATCAGTATGCAAATATCTGTTTGTGTTCTTGCTTTCAGTTCTTTTGGGTTTATACTTAGAAGTGGGATTGCCGGGTAATATGGTAATTCTGTACTTTCTGAGGAGCTGCCAATCTGGCTTCCACAGCAGCTGCACCACTTTACATTCTCACCAGCAATAAATGAATGTTCCATCTCCTCCAACACTTGTAATTTTTTAAAATAGTAGCCAATCTAGTGGGTGTGAAATGGTATCTCATTGTGGTTTTGATTTGTATTTCCCTAATGGCTAATGATATTGAGCATCTCTTCATGTGCTTTCTGGCCATTTGTATATCTTCTTTGGAGAAATGCCTGTTCAAGTCTTTTGCCCATTTTTAAATTGGGTTGTTTGTCTTTTTGTTGTTGAGTTGAAGAATTTCTTTATATACTCTGGATATTAAACCTTTACTGGATATGTGGCTCCCAAATATTTTCTCCTCTCTTGTAGGTTGTCATTTTACATACATGATAAAGTCCTTTGAGGCACAACATTTTTAATTTTGATGAGGTCTTATTTATCTATTTTATCTCTTGTTGCTTTTGCTTTGGGTATAAAGTCTAAGAAACCATTGCCTAACACAGGGCCATGAAGATGCTTCCCTGTATTTTCTTCCAGGAGTTTTATAGCCCTGCCTCTTATATTTAGGTTTTGATCCATTTTGAGATGATTTTCATGTATGCTGTGAGATAGGGGTCCACCTTCATTCTTTTGCACATGGAGACCCAGTTTCCCCAGCACCATTTATTGAAGAGACTATTCTTTTCCATTTGAGCAATCTTTGCCCCCTTGTCAAAAGTCAATTGACCATAAATGTGAGGGTTGATTTCTGAACTCTTAAGTTTGATTCCATTGATGTATCTGTCTTTCCTTGTGCCAGTACTGTGTGCTGTTTTGATTACTGTCGCTTTGTAATAAGTTTTAAGAATTGTCAGTCCTTCAACATTGCTCTTCTTTTTCAAGACAGCTGTGGCTATTTTGGGCCCCTTACCCTTCTATATCATTTTGATAATTGCCTTTTCCATTTCTACAATGAAGGTTGTTGGAAATTTGATTGGAGTGTGTTGCATCCGTACATTGCTTTGGGTAGAATTGACATCTTAATATGTAGTAGTCTTCTAATCCATGAACACAGAATGTCCTTCCATTTATTTGGGTCTTCTTTGATTTATTTTAGCAATATCTTGTAGTTTTCTGTGTATAAGTCCTTTACATTCTAGGTTACATTTATTCCTAGATATTTGATTCTCTTAGTTGCTATTGTAAATAGAATTCCCCCCCCCCCCTTTATTTCCTCTACAGATTGTTCATTACTAGTGTGTAGAAACACTACTGATTTTTGGGTGTTGCTCTTGTACCCCGCCACGTTGCTGAATTCATTTATCAGCTCCAGGAGTTTTGTTGGGGATTTTTTCCCTAGGATTTTCTATATATAGGATCATGTTATCTTAGGTATTCTAAACCTTTTTTGTTCCATGGACCCCTTTGCTAGTCAGATGAAAACCATTGACCCCTTACTATGTCCACACTATACTTAGTGTACTAAAATCACACCCGCACCAACACATCCCCACAGGAATAATGGTTTTTTGAATTTCAGTTCAAGCTCATGGACCTCTTGTTAAGAACTGCTGTTATCTGCAAAAAGGGAAAGTTTTACTTCTTCCTTTCCAATTAGGATGTCTTTTATTTCTTTTTCTTGCCTAATTGCTCAGGCCAGAACTTCCAGTACAATGTTAAATAACAGTGGTGACAGTGGGCATCCTTGTCTTGCTGCTGATCTTGGAGGGAAGGCCTTCAGTCTTGCACCATTGAGTGTGATGTTAACTGTGGGTTTTTCTTATATGCTCTTTATTATGTTGATGAAGTTTCCATTTATTCCTAATATTCTAGTAGGTGTTTTTATCAAGAAACAGTGCTGGGTTTTGTCAAATGTCTTTTCTGTTGCAATTGAGATGATCGTGTTTTTTTTCCTTCATTCTTTTAATGTGGTGTATTGCGTTATTTGATTTTCTTATGTTGAACCGTCCTTGCATACCAGGGATAAATCCCACGGTGTATAATTCTTTTAAAATGTTATGGATTTGGTTTACTAGTATTTTGTTAAAGATCATCAGTGTGTATATTTTCTTAAAAAAAAAAAAAAAAAGACCATACTGTGTGTGCTACTTGGTAAACTGCTTTTATCTCTTCACATTATAGTTTGCTCCCATCTCATGTCAATAACTGTATATCTACAACATAATATTTCAAAGCCATGTAATATTCTCTTATAGTCAACCCATTTCCTTTTACTAATCATTTAGCAAATATTTCTCATTGGTTTACTTTCCCAGGATGAAGCCTTACAAGTAGAATTTCTTAGTCAAACAGTATATGAATTTTTAAGGCTATGCAAGTACGTATACACACATTCACACACACACACACACACACACAGGGATACACACTTATATTCTCATCCTCAGTAGAACTGTCAATGCCATTTGCCCAGTTTTTCTGAAATCATGTTCCTAACTGTTTTCCTATTGGGTTTTAGGTATTTAAAATATATATATTAAGCATATGAAGTCTTTGTCATATGGCACAAACATCTCCCTACAGGTTTTTTTGCCCTTTTAATTTTGCTTTGTCTTTTTTTTTGGCCATATAGAAGGCTAATATTTTGTGATCTTAACTCTTATCAGTTTTTTATTTGGACTTTAAGCATTGTGCTTCAGGACATTTTCCCCAGCCCAAGATTACATAAATATTCATGCATTTTTATTGGCATTTATAGATTTTCATTTTACCATCGAATATTTCATTCATCAGTCATTTATTTTGGTGCATAAGTGTCACTTTTCTTTTTTTTTTAAGGAGGTACAGGTGATCAAACCTGGGACCTTGTATGTGAGAAGCAGGTGCTCAAAGCACTGAGCTACACCCACTTCCCAAATATCACTTTTAATTTTCCTTCCTTTTTATTTTATTTTTACAGATAGTTACCCTACTACCTAAATTGGATGGTTTAATTCATACCTGCTGTATTGAAATATCATCACTATTATCATTTCTAGGCTTTCTGCCTTCTTCCTCATCAACCTTTGCCTAAGTTTTTGCTGTGCCTTAACTATGACTAGCCCACAGATGACCACTATGAAAGAGAGTTGACTATATTTTCTTGTTTATGCTCATTTGTTAATTCTTCCTGGCTATTTTTTGATAAATGTCTATATTAAGACAGGGAAAAATTCCATTTTTACAGTATAATGAGAACTCTTCCTATGTGGGATGGGGTATGTTTATTTGAGCCTGTTTTTATTCCTCCATAGTCATTTAGATCCTGCATAATTTTTCTTCTATTTTTAGGTTTGTTTGTTTTTTAAGATTTATTTATGTCTCTTCTCCCCCCTTGTTTGTGTTTCCTCTCTGCTCTCTGTGTCCATTCATTGTGTGCTCTCTGTGTCTGCTCATCTTGTCTTTAGGAGGCACTGGGAGCCAAACCTGGAACCTCTCATGTGGGAGAGAGGCGCTTGATCGCTTGAGACACCTCCGCTCCCTTCTTTGTTGTGTCTCTCATTGTGTTTCCTCTTTGTGTCTCCTTGTTGCATCATCTTCTTCTATCAGCTTGCCATGCCAGCCTGTCGTGACAGCTCACTGCCTTGCTTGTCTTCTCTAGGAGGCACCAGGAACCGAACCTGGGACCTCCCCTGTGGTAGGTGGGCACCCAAATGCTTGAGCCACAACCAATTCCCTAGGTATTTTTTTCATTGTTGTTACTATAGCTATAGTGATTGGAATATTTCAAGTTATATCTTCCTATTCTCTATTACTGGAATTCAAGCAAGTTATTGATTTTTGTATAATCTTCTTGAACAGCCACCTTCATAAATTATCTCATTACTTTTAAATACTTTTTAAAAATTATTGGGTTTTCCAGGTAGACAATCACATCTTTTGCAATTAATATATTTGCTTTTTCCCCTCCAGTTTTTATACTTATTTATTTTTTTATCTAATTGCATTGTATAGAACTTGTTGAATAGTGTTAAAATATTGTGATGGTGAGTGGGCATCTATGTCTTCTAATTAACCTCATTAGAAATGCAAGATTGTTGAGTTACTTTGTTTTTAGTGTTACAAGCATAATTCTTTATTTTACTTTGACAGCAAAGTTATATTGGATTAAAAGGTTATCATTGTGTTTAAAGATAATTGTACAGTTTTTCCTCCTTTTGTTTTTTTACTATCCACTGAATAATTTATGCTATAAATATTTATTGAGCACTTACTATGTTCTGGGCATTGTTCTTGGTGGTGGGAATACATCAGCGGTTGAGTTCCTCCCCATGGAGAGCTTGGGATATATGTTCTTGATTGAACTGTCCTTGCTTTACTGCAATGGCTCTTACTTGGGTATGGCTTAAAATTTTCTTTTTTGCATATTGCTAGATTTAATTTATTATTTTATGTAGGATTTTGGCATTCAGAAATCATAAGTGAGAGCATTTGAATTTGTTTCTTTTGCCATGCCTGTCAAGTTTTGATCACAGTATGAAATGAATTGTCTAGCTTCTTTCTTTTTCTACAGAATGGTTAAGTGAAGAGTGACTTATTTTTTGAAGGTTGAAAACAACTTTCCAAAGATGTTTTTGGAGGTAGTTCTTTGGCAGTTTTCCCAATTTCTTAATGGTCCTTGGATTATTCAAGTTTTCTCTATTTTCTTGAGTTACTTTTAGTAACATATTTTATAGAAAAGCATTCATTTTATTATGATTTTGAAGCTTAATAAAATCTCTGAAATCTAGTTACAAGTCCTTTGTAATTCCTTCTTTGCATTTCTTTCTCTTCTCCTTGACCAGCTTTGCAAAATGGTTTCCTCCCTCCCAGCTTGATAGAGTCAACACTTGGGTTTAATCTTTTTTTTTTTTTTTTTTTTTTTAATTTCTTTCTCATTAGCTCTTCTTCTGTTTGTAATAAATTTTGCTTTCTAGTTTTAGATCCCTTCCTCCTGACTTCCTTGGGTTTATTTTGCTTGTTTTTCCCAGTCTTATGTCTTCCACGAAGTATTAGTCAGGATGAGTTAGGCTGTGCCGTGGTTAACACACGAGCTCTGGAATCTCAGTGGCTTAACATTGCACACGTTTCTTCAAGCTCATGCAAAATGTGATGCGAGTCAGGGGAGTCTCAAGGACAGCCCTCCTCCCTGCGTGATTCAGGGATCCACTATGCGTTCATCTTTCACCCCCTCCCCACATCTCAATATGTGGCTTTCATTCACTGCTGAGGATCAAGAGACAATGGAGAAACCATACTGGCTCTTAAATGCTTTGGCCTCGAAGTTTTACATGTCACTTTTGTCCACATTTCATTGGCTAGAGCTAGTCATAAAGCTACTCGCTGGTTATGACTGGATTCCGGGGGGCCTCTATCACAGGTGACTAACCAAGAGTTTTATTGCTCTTCTCTCCCTTTGCCTGGTATTCTTTAAATCTCCTTTGCACTCTTGCTCACCACAGTCCATCCACTCTGTCCTGCCTTCTCCTCCAAGGGCCATGTAGAAGGAGCCCATTCCCTTCTTTCCTCTATCACAGGAGGTGGCCTCCCTCTAGGAGATTCTCCTAGGCCTCTCTCGGAAAGAAAACATTGTTAGGACAACAAACTTTTCCCTTGCTAATAATATCCACTGCCTCTCATGTCAAAATTTGTTTTTGATATGTTAAAAAAAAAAACAAAACAAACACCCTGCCAAGAGGAAAGAAATAGTGAGGAGGACAGAACTTTTAAATTTACCACCCTGGAATGATACCTACTTTATAGGATTATTGGTGGGGTTAAATAAGAGAATGAGTAAAATATTCCCAGTGTAACACCTAGTGCATAATAAGCACTCAATAAATTATGGCTATCATCACTCTCCCTTGCTGTGCTGAGAGTGTCTCTGACATGAAGCATTTGTTCGACTTTATTTATATTCCTAAGTACCCGAGAATTACAACTTGAAATTGATACCCATTTGTCTTGTTTTCCCAAACCAACCCTGGTTTTTCTGTTTTAGGCAAGAGTGTGGCTAGAGGAAATAACCAGAGGTATCAGTAATAGTGGTTAATAGCTTTGCTCATTTAATACCCATTATGACTGATAGTTGCTCTATGGCTAGGTGTGCCTAGGTTATGCTGCTATAACAAAAATTCCCAAGACATCAGTGACTTACGGCACTGGGCAGTAAAGGTGGGAGTAGCCCATGAAGGACCCAGGTTGCCACAGGCTCTTTTCCAAAAGTGCCTCCATAGTTGCAGGGCAGTAATGAGGATGTGGTGAATCACACTGGCTGCTAACATTTCTTCTGGAAGTGACACATGTCACTTCTACTCACAATTCTTTAACCAAAGCAATTCACCTTACCACACCCAACTTCAAATGGAGCAGTCCCTTCATGAGCCTGGAAGGAGGAGAACCAGAAAAGCCGCAGCTGGCCCTGTCAGAAAAATAGAGTTAAAAACAAAATCTTCTCCCAACCCAGAAAACCTCTTCATAAAGGTAGAAGAGAAAGAAAAACTATTTTACTATTGAATAAGCATGAAACCAGACAGTGATGGGGCACCGGCTATTGCTTAAGGAGATTGCAGAGACAGAAAGAAATCTTCCCCTATTATATGGCTAAGTGGCTGCCATTGGTTACATTCCTGTTTTCAAGATAAGATTGCTAATTTTTTTTTTTTTGAACCTTTATGACCTGAGACAGGTTTGCAATTTGGAGAGGGGTGACTAATGAAGGAGATACAGACTTATTTCCCTTGGTGATTGCCTTTCAAGGAGATGGCTCTCAGGAAACATTTATGAGCTATGAGGCTGGTTAAGTGTGTGACCCTATTAGCTTGTGACACTACAGCACCAGGAACTGGGCTATGTACTTTATAAGGATTATTTTATTTGCTCATTACAACATTTACTATGATGGGTGCTACAGATAGCCCCATTTTACAGATGGGGAAGTGGAGGCTAGGAAGCGGCAGACCAAGGGACAGAGCCAAATTTGAACTGGGTCCTAAGTAGGCCAAGCCTAGGCAAAATGCTTCCTCTGTTCTGAAAATACCCTAAAGGTATTTTCTCTGCAGCCTGAACGCCTCAAGTTACTTCAGCATAGGTGGTTTTAGAAATGCTAACTAACTGCACTTGCCTTGAATAAAAATAAAAATGTTACCTTCATATAAGGTAATCAAGTATCTTGACCACAAATAGTGTAAAACGAAATTTCTACCAATAGAAAAATGTTCCCTTTTGTTTCCTTTTAGCAGTTTCACCAGAAAGGAGAGGGCCCTTCGAAAGACCTTTCTAGTTCTGTGCTCTGTGTTGAAAGAAAGCATTTGCTCTATCTGCAAAAGTCCCTAGAGACTCCTATGTACCGTTTTAACCAGAAACCTTAAAAAATGCAGTATAAGAAAGGAATATGAAAAGTGGACAGAACTCTTAGCCCTAAGCGTCACTTTGCGCGCACTTTGTGCTTTGCAGGCACACACATTCCTTTGGTTTTCCTAGCAGCTCTTTGCTAAGAGTGTTCTGTGACAGGCACTTGTGAAATACTCTGCACCGGTGCTTGTTTAGTGCTCACAGCAACTGCAAGAGCAGGTCCTGGTCTTTTCCTGTTTTCCACCTGAGCGTCTGAGCAGGTGCGTTCTCCCCAGGTTGCACAGCTGAGAAGGGAAGTCGCTGGGGCTCCCGTCCTGATGTGCCGCCTCCAACACGGATGCTCTTTATCACTCTAAATGACTCTGCGGTACTGGAAAAAGTGAAAAAAATTAAATGTTTAAGATAAGGAAATTCTCGTGCATTTATACACTTGCAACTTTTTTTTTGGAGTTTTTAGAACATTCAAAAAAAATTTTAAGGGCTGGAGAGAAGTGTTTAAGACAAGGAAACAGGCTGTAGAAGTGCATACAGAGGTGAGATTGTTCAGTATTAAAAACAATGCATAGAAAACGCTGGAAGGGCATATGGGTACTCCTGGAATCTCTGTGTAACATTTATGTAATCAATGTATCCTAAAAATGTATATAGATATATAAAAAATTAATTAAAAAAAAAAAAAAGAAAACGCTGGAAGGAAATCAGGCTAGACTGGAAGGATAAACATGTGGTGCTTATCTCTGGGTAGGATTATGAGTGATTTGATTTCTGCTGCTTGTACTTTTCCTTAAATTCCTTAAAATAAACATGTATTTTATAGTCAGAAAACAAAACAAAACAAACAAAACTTCCCAGGACCCAAAACAAAGTTGGCAAATGTAGCTTATAATTTAAAAAAAAAAAATGCTATATGCCTTTAAAATCAGCAATAGCAACTCAATTAGCATATCAGCATATGATTTCCTAAGAGCAGGCTGATTTACCCTATAATAGGAGATCTGACATCACGGTGCTTTTCAGAACGCACAGATAAGAGGTTTCCCATGTTTAAATCCTAGGCTCAAGAGAATTTCAAAACTATTTGTTCTCAGACCCTTCAGGGTCCCAAACTTAAAAAAAAAAATCTTGGTCTGCCTGAAACATAGAAGAACTCTAGTGTTTTCCCATGCCTAGTTAGGGTTCTCTGGTTGCAGCAACAGAAATAGACTGGCTAATCTAAGCAAAAAAAAAAAAAAGCGTTTGGGAAGGGTCTGGGGTGAATCACAAAGTCAGAGGAGAGCTGGACAGTGCAACCTGGGCAAAGACTATGACCCGGTAGTCAGGGGTGCCAAGGCGACTGGACAGCCTTTTCTGGGGCCACCATCAAGAAGGCTGCTTTCCAGTTGTGTTCTCTCTCTGTCACTGGGCCACCCAGGGGATCAGTCACGAAGGACAGTGTAATTGGTTTACTTGGGGACATGTGACTATTCCTTAGGGAAAATGGGAGAGTGGGAAGTTATCTTAATTGACAGTCCACAAAGATTGAGATGGGGAGAGGCAGTTCCCAAAAGGAAAGTCAACTGGTGTTGCCCAAAAAATGGGGGAAGAATGATGGCAGTTCAGTGCGCCCATATGTTGACCTAACTCTCTAATCCATCAAAGACCCCACCTGGACCAGTTGTCCAGGGACCCACTGGCTTGGCAGTGGTCCAGAGAACATGTTCCCCAGTACTCAGAGAGGTCGTCACCATCCCACACATCCAGTGAGTTACAATGAATCTGTCTCTGCATTATAGTTTAGCAATTTCTTGGTTTTCATTTCTGTGTTAATTGTGGCCCCTGTCTCTAGCTTTGGCTATTACAGTGACCTCCTTACTTGTGTTCTTGCCATGAAACCTTTCTCTCTGGCTTCTTGCAACACAGGCCAGACCATATTTTTGAATATATGGACTGAAGAATGTCACTTTCTTTATTTAGCAAATTTTGTTCCTTGGGGGAAAAAAATCCTAGGACTGTGGGAAATGCTGCATGCTATATATTCATCTGAGAAATTTACAATCCATATTTGTATTTAAGGCTCTAAGAAGTTCTGCAGTAAAGAAAGCTGTTGATTTTTTTTTGCATCAGTAAGAATGCTTTGGTTACAGGAACAAATGTCATGATTCAGAGTGGCTTAAACAATAAGGAAACTTATTTCAGTTGACAGCGCATCCAAAGGTACGTAGAGCCCAGCTGCCTTGTGCTCAGGGCACCTGCTGTCTTTCTCTCTACTTTGTTTTGCCCTCATTTGTGTCTTGGCTTTTTTCATGGTCAAGATAAGGGAAAATGTTGCAGCCACTGTGGAAAGCAATACGGCATTTCCTCAAAAAGTTAAATTACAATATGACCTGGCAATTCTTCATCCAGGTATTTACCCAAGGAAAGTGAAAACAGGGTCTCAAACAGATACTTGTACACCAGTGCTTATGGCAGCACTATTCACCGTAGCCAAAAGATGGAAAACAACCCAGTGTCCATCAACAGATGAATGGAGAAACACAATGTGATACATAGACACAGTGGAGTATTTTTTGGCCATAAGAAAGAATGAAGTTCTGAGATATGCTGCAACATGAAAGAACTTGAAAACATTATACTCAGTGAAATATGCAAGAAATAAGGACAAATATTGGGCCCGGCTAGATAGCTCAGTGGATAAGAGCGCGCTGGGGTACCGCATGGGAGGCCCGGGTTCAGTTCCTGGGGACCTCTCCGAGCGGGCAGACAGCCTTGAGAAAGGCAAGCCACCATGGGCGGGGCAGAGCCGCCGTGGGCAAGGCAAAAAGCCGCCACGGGCAGGGCAGAGCCCCCACGGGCATGGCAAAGTCACCCGTGAAAAAGCGGAGCTGCTGCCTGCGAAGTGCGGAAGCCGGGCAGCCCGCAAAAAACATGGAGGACTGCTGCCCGCAAAACATGGAGCGGAGCCGCCCGTGAAAATGGAATGGAGCCACCCTTGAACGGAGCGAGCTGCCACCGCGGAGGGCCGACTCGGCGTGTCGCCGCAAAGACGGGGGGAGACAAGAAGCAGACATAGAAAAACACAGAAGAATGGACACACAGCAAGAGCAAGCAGAAGGGGGG
>PVKH010028452.1:0-12841 GCA_004027955.1 Chaetophractus vellerosus
AAAAAAAAAAAAAAAAAAAAAAAAAAAAAATAATCTATCTTCCACTACTGCCGGGTGAAGTGTTCTATAATTGTTAAATAGGCCAAGTTGGTTTATTTTCCTTCTTCTTCTTCATATATTTTGAAATTCTATTATTTGAAGCATAGACATTTAGTGTTGTAGTATGTTCTTGGTGATACATAATGATAATGATAGCTCCATTATCATTATGAAATTGGCTTTCTTATACTTGATAATATTCTTTGCTCTTAAATATATTTTATCTGTTATTAACATTGTCCCTCCAGCTTGATTTTCACTAGTTTTAGCATGATATAACTTTTCCCATCCTTTACAATTTCCTATGTCTGTAAGTGTTTAAATCATGCATATTTAATAAGAATATGTCTGTGGTTAGACTTTGAGATTATCATATTGCTGTTTGTTTTCTATTAATCCCAACTGTTTTTAAGCCCCCCCCCTTTTACGCTTTTTAAAAATTAATTGAGTAGTTTTGTATGATTACATTTTATCTCTGTTTTTGGTTTATTATAACTTCTGTTTTGTTTTGTTTTGTTTTAAGATTGCTGTAGAGTATGTAGCATGAATCTTTAACTTTTCAGTCTATCTTCAAGTAGTACTACATATTTTCATGTAAACTTAAATTTATTTCACCCTCACCTGTATATTGCTCTCATCCATTTTGCTAATACATACCTTACAAAACATATATATATAATAATTTTTGTTTAAACAACTAACTATTTTGATGGGTTTAAATATTAAGAAGCAAATGTTATATATTAATATTTTTACATAATTAGTTCTATATTCATTTGTGTAAATCTATATTTCCATATAGCATTATTTTCTTTTTGCTTCAAAAATACTTTTAATATTTCTTATAATTCTCATCTGTTAGTGATGAATCCTTTCAGCTTTTGTATGTCTGAAAAATGTCTCTTTCACCTTCACTTTTGAATGATATTTACAAAGAATTCCTGGCTGACAGTTTTTTTTTTTTTTTTCCTAGTACTTTAAAGATGTTGATCCACTGTCTTTTTTCCTGTTTCAAATTCTTTTTCATACATGTATATAATGTCTTTTTTCTCTGGCTGCTTTTAATATATTTTCTTTTTCACTGATTTTAAGCAATTTGAGTATGCTTTTGGGGGGATTCTTCATGTTTCTTTTGCTTTTGTTTTGTTATGTTTTTTGCTTCTGTGAGCTTTTAACTTTCATATCACTTGAAAAATTTTAGTGATTCTTTCTTTTTTCTAATGACTTCTTACCTGGTGGACTCTAATTACACATGTTTTAGGTGACTTGAAGTTATTCCACAACTCACTGTTGCTCTTGTCATTTTTTAGAAATTCCTTTCACTCTGGTTTTATTTTTAATATTACTATGTCTTCTAGTTCTCTAATATATTTCTGTGATGACTATTTGCTGTTGTTATCATCCAGTGTAGTTTTCTTCTCATACATGGTACAGTTCATCTCTAAGAGTTCAATGTGGGTCTTTAAACACACAGTAAACAGTTTGACATTTTAAAAAAATATCTTTGTCTGTTAAATCTAACATCTCTGTCAATACTGGTTCAGGTTCAATTGATTAATAATTTTCCTAATTATGAATTTTCATGACTGTATTCCTGGTACTATTTTATTGGGTTCCAGAATTGTACATCGTAGTCTATTAGATGTTGGAAATTTTTATATTCTTGTAAATATTCTTGAAATATATTCTGTGAAGTTAAGTTACTTAGAATGATTAACCCTTTCAAGTCTTGTTTTTATGATTTGTTAGATGGATTCAGACCAGGGTCAGTCTAGGGCTAATTTTTTTCCACTAGTGAGGCAACAGTTTCCTGTGTACTCTACCCAATGCTCTGTGATTTTAGAGAGTTTTTTCCCAGTCTGACTGATGCAAACAGGCAAAATTTCTAGTACTGTGTGTGATGCCAGGTCCTGTTTCCTTTAATCCTTTCTGGTGTTTTATTCCCTCTCCTTTGGAAGTTTCCTTGTACATAATCACTAACCAATACCCTGCTGCATAATTAAGAGTGACACTGTATTTCTCCAAGTTAATCTCTCCTTGTGTTCTCTTCTGTCTGGTATACTGTTTCATTATATAAAAAGGAGTTAAGTAAGATTAAGTAAATGAAATATTATTTCCCTATTTTTAAAAATGAGAAACCACAGGCCTATCCTGGTTACATAATTGCTTCAGGCTACAGATATGTAAGTTCAGTTCTACTTCTATGATTGTGTTCTACCTATTGTAACCTTTGGCCCCTAACAATTTAATGTGAAAATGATTTCACTGTACAAAATATAAGCTCAATTATTGAATTTCTAGTTGATAGGCATTCATAGTAGTCCCTAAAATTATTTTTTACCCAAAATTCATATCAGAAGAGTAGAGAATAAAATCAGCACAAAGATATTATTGCCGTATCTAGTTTTAAATGAGACCCTCATACTAATATGAATAAAGTTGATAGGAATTTCACAGAATACCAAATATATGTATTTTCCAAAATTTTAATGAAAATAAAAAGAGAAATTCAATAAGCAAATTTATTGAAATAGATATTGGAAAATTGAGAAAAATCTCTATTCCAACTTTGATTCAGAAACTTGAATATTTCCAGTAAACATTCTTTGTTTATTTTACATAGTATTCATAGATTTTAATTTGCCCCTCCCACTAGTCTTTTTTTACCTGGAGAATAAGCCTTTCTTATATAAACAGGCTAGGCATATGTCAAAATAGTTATTTTTCCTATTTTGCTCTCAGAGCCAGAAGAGAATCATTCTTGTTCCTAATCATGAGAGGCTTGTGAGATTCCTGGAGATAAAACCTACAAAAAAGTGAGCCCCCCTCTAAGCTTACAGTACCCAGGAGTTCTTCATTTTCATACTAGTCCTCACCCAGCTTTCAGTAATATGTCCAAATGACCATTTATTGTTTTCTACATGTTTATGCCTCCAGTGGCTTCTGCTCTAGGTAAGCAGACTTTCTGAATTTACCTGTCTCAGATTTTGGATTTGCCCTGTGATTGCAATTTTCTGATGGTTGCTGGGGAAATCAGGGCCACATCTAGTGGTCATCCCCCAGCCCTCACCTACACTCCATTCCTTTTTCTATTGGGTGCTCTTGTTTCAGTATTTCTCTTTTCCAACACCAGGGGGGATGTTAGGTCTAATTTGAAGAGGCCTGACCTTAACTTAAACCTTGAGACTAGTAACCATATCAGGGTGGGACCTCTCAGTGGCAGGGCCTTCTCACCCGGGGACTGAATAAATAGTCTGCCCTCTGACAGCACAGATAAATTTTTCCTCTCTGCTGGGAAGCAGGATTGCAGTGCTACCACCTACCTAATCCTGCCCTGACAGTTGGCTTCCCTGAGAGACTGACCATGATGGGATCTTTCCCCAAGCTCTTTTGGAGCCTCTGTGCTGAGTGAGTAATAACAATTTCATTTGCTAAAAGTTCCTGTTGTGCCTGAGCCTATGTTCCCTTGACACTACATACAGCACCCTGCTACAAAATGGGTGCAAGAATCATCATTCATTTTCAGTTTGCTCAGCAAACTGAAATTTCTTGTTGTAAAGATGAAAGTGACAACTTCCAAGCTCTTCCTATGTCAGAACTAGAACTAGAATCTAGGTACGTGAAATATTTGATACCTATTTTACCTTATTAAAACAAGTAGTGGCCTAAAATTTTATTATCAGTATGAGCATGAATTTTAGAACTCAGCTGTCTAACCCATATTTACCTATTGAAAGAATCACATCTACTTTATCCTTAGAGTTTGGTCATGAATCTCATATCAATTATATTCAGTGATAGGCACCTCATTGATACAAGTCATCTGATAGAATTGTGAAATGGATAGGTGGTTGCCAGTATAAACAGCTTTAAAAATATTCATGCTCAGTCAAAGTCTGTCTGACTGATTGGTTCTAATTTTCTCCTCAACAATGTTACAGTAAAGCCTGATCTGCTTACAAATAAAATCTTCATAGTCATCTATGCTCCCTTCCATGCCATTTGTCATTACCTCCAAAATATATCCCATATCTATCTACTTCTTTATTTTTCCACTGCCACTTTCCTTACCCAGGTCACATTCACTATTACCTGGCCTAGTACAAAAGTTTTCTAATGGATTTCCTTGGTAGCACATTTTACCACTGTTCAAAAAAGGATATATTTTTATTTAAAATAACAGAAAATGTAATCTGCTTTAAGCGATAAGGATGTTTTTGCCTCAAAATCCAAAAGTCTAGGGTAGGATTCAGGTTTGACTTAACCCTCAGATGCTTCACACCATCTGGCTCTGACCTTCTGTGTGAGTCAGCTTCAGGCTAACAGTGAGATGATGCGTCAATGTGATGGCATGCATGGGAATAGAAAATGTTACTTCTAAAAGAAATTCCAGACGGTGCCCTGAGGTTCCTTTGCCAGAGCCCCAATTCTGAGCCAGTTCTCGGTGAGGAGAAATCCGTCCTTAGATAAAGAAGGAAGGCTTCAGCAATACTGAAGCAAGCTTCCTGAGGTCGTTGGGCTGCAGGAGGAAGGGTGGCTACCTGAACAATATTGGAGTTTTATTAGAAAAGAAGGGAAAACAATAGAACAAGTAGACAAACAAAAGAGTTACCTATGGAAATTACATGTACTGATTTCCCAGGCACAGTTCAAGTTTTATGCTGGGTTTGGCAGAATATTAAATTGTATGGTCATCTAAACTACCACACCCCCTACAATCCATTTCCACACAGAATAATCCTTGGGAATCATGAATCAGATTATTTTTCTTCCTAATTACCACCCAAGTGCTTCTATCTCCCATTGAATTTAGAATTAACACTACATGCATTACCTTTGCTTGCAAAACCCCTACCTACTTCTCTGACAGAATCACTTCCTATGATATAACAGCCATACTATCTTTTTGTTTATTAAACAAGTCAAGTTCACTCCCAGCCTAAGGCCTTTGCACTTAATATCTCTTCTACTTGTAATGCCTTGTCTTTTGGTTTTTACACGGCATGTTCCTTGTGATTCACATCCCAATGCAAGTGTTTAGATTCTCTGAACACTCAATCTAAATGAGCCACACTTCCTTTGCACTCTATCAAATCAGTGTTTTATTTTCTTATATTTTATCATTACCTGAAATTTTGTTGATTTAAATGTTTACTCTTTACTCATTTTCTATTTTAATATAAAATCCATGAGATAAGTTCTTGATACAACTATATCTCTAGTGCCTAGAATAGTTACTGGCAGATGGTTATCATTAAAACAAATTGTTGAATGAATAATTACATTTGGAAATAGCTGCTGTGTCCTTGCTAATACTTGTTTGTAGGCCAAACATGCCTAGTTATTCTTTCAACCACGGTTTTCATGAAAAGATTTTAAGATTCCACAGTCACCCTTTCACACATCCCTGGGTGCTTCCCAATTTGAATATATCACACTTAAAATCTGAAGCTCAGAATTCAATGCAAGTACTGTGGATGGTACCTGACTCATATGAAATGATATGACAACCTCAGTTGTGGAGACACATACAATATGAACATTTAGCCTACAATTGCTAGGGCTTGTTGGCCCTCAACACACATCATTATTTTGACTTCTGTATACTGTAAAAGCAGCACTCTCCTGTTTTCTTTTTATAAATAATATTTTAAATCATTGTCAATTTAATTGAATTCAGCTCTTTTAATAGTAACCAAGCTTGTAAATTGTTCATATTCCTAGATATAGTTGCTTTGATCCCAGAGAATACTTTTTTAATAAATCAACATTAAAATTATTTGGGATTCCCCATCTAATAAGCCTACCAATCCTAATTCAAATTTCAGAACTTTTTTTCATATAATAAACATTATTTTTAAAGAAGTTTTAGATTATAGAAAAGTTACATAAAAAATATAGGAGATTCTCATATACCCCAACCCTTCCCCCTTACACATTTTCTCCTATTAATAACATCTAATATTAGTGTAGTAAATTTGTTACAATTGAAGAAGAAATATTGAGGTATTGCTACTAACTAATATCTCTAGTTAACATTATGGTTTATATTTTGTACTGTAAAATTTTATAGGTTTCAACAAAATGTATAACGGCCTGTATCTGCCACTGTAATATCATGCAGAACAATTCCAATGTCCCCAAAATACCCCATGCTACAAATTTTCTTCCCTCTGCCTCCCCTTAGAACATCTGGTGACCACAGACTTTATATCAATGTTACAAGTTCTTCCATTACTGCAATAATAATAAGTCTACTGTGGTCCATATTTAATATTTCCCCCTTTTGGTTAAGGTCATTTTCCAAATGCATTGCTGCTTGGTGCTTGCTATTAATCCCTCGTCCCTAGGGGTCATGTCCCATGCTGGGGTGGGGTGAAGTAGAGAGTTTATTTGCTGAGTTTGGCTTAGAGAGAGGCCACATTGGAGTAACAAGGAGGTTTTCAGGAGGTAATTCTTAAGCAATAGATATTATTAGGCTAAGATTCAATTTTAGAAGAATAAGGTTCATAAGTACAAGTATTATTGAGGGCTTGATTCGATCCAAGATGGTGGAGTAGGGAATGACAGGCTGCACTTTTCCCTAGGAGCTGTAGGAAGGTAGGCAGGTTGCTGGGCATAAGGGAAACCAGGGTGTTTCTAGGGGTGATAGGAGAGGGTGGCTCAAGAGCGGTTGGTCTCAGCTGGGCACTAGGGAAAGGGAAGCCACCCACCTGGCCCCAGAGAAGAAGGGAGAATATCAGCCAGCCCAGAAGGGGAGGAAAACCACCCAGCCAGTCCTGGTGGAGGGGGAGCCATGCCACCAGCTTTGGGGAAGAGGGAAGCTGCTAAGAAGCTATTTCACAAGTGGGCCTGTGCCTAGCATGCTTAGAGAAGGAAAGAGTGGGGAGACCAGAGGGAACTATTCTTTTTTCTTTTTTCTATTTCCTTCCTTTCCCCCTTCACCATCCCCCCCTTTTTTTTCTTGGTCTGGGTACTGGCAGAGAGGCTGGCTGTGGGGTGATTGATTGGCAGGTACAAGCAGCTGAAGAGGATTAGACTAGTGAGTCACTTGTGGTCTGACAGGGAGGCCTGTTTTTGCTTTTCCCTCTCTCTCTCTCTTTTCTCTCTCTTCATCTGGATACTTGTAGAGAGAGAGAGATTGTGAGGTGATTGACCAAAACAGGCATCCCGAGAGATGGAACCTAGCAAGTCCTGGGTCTGAGAGGGAGACCCAGATTTTTGTTTCCTTTCGTTTTTCTTTCTCCTCTTCCTTATTTTCTTTCTTCTTTCCCTGTTTTTTTTTCTTTTCTGTCCTCTCTTCCCATTGCTTTTGTCTTTCATCTGTTCCATTTTTTCTTTCTCTTTTCCTCCCATTTTATCATTTATTTATTTATTATTATTTTACCCTGTTTTTATTTTCTCTTTCCTTACTCTTTTTACTTTTTGCTTTTTTCCCTATCTTTCATTTTCCCTCTTCTTTTCTTTCTTCCTTTCTGTTCTTCCATGTTTTTTTCTCTTTCTTTTCTTCTTACTTATCTTGTTTTTTATTTTACTTTATTTTATTTATTATTTTATTTTATTTTCCCCTGTGGCATTCTTTCACTCTTTTAAATTTCTATTCCTATTTTTCCCTCTTACTATTTATTTTCTGTCTCTTTTTTGTTCTTTTTCTTTCCTTCTTTTTTATTTTTTCTTTCTTCTCTTCTTTTTTGTGCATACAATATATTTTACATTGAAAGTGGGCAGCTACCAGAATATAGAATAATTTGAGTCAAGTGATAAAAAGGACTCCTAACACAAAGCCAAACAAAGAAAACTCTAGACTAGAAATAGAAACTAACGAACTTTATAAGCCCATCAAGATAAACAGATGCTCAGACATCAGCAAAAAATTACAAGCCATACTATGAAACAGGAAATCTTGGCTCAGTCTAATGAACAAACTAAAAAGCCAGAGGAGATGCACAATGTGGGACAACTAACCAAGGATGTCTAAATAAATAATTTTAATCAACTCAAAGAAATGAAGGAAGAGAAAAACAGTATTAAGAAGACACTGGGGGAACATACAGAAGAAATTGTAAACATTCATGAAAAGATAACAGGTCTTACGGTGATGAAAGACACAATGCAGGAAATTACAAATACACTATAAGCAACTAATAGCAGATTTGAACAGGCAGAGGAAAGGATTAGTGATTTTGAAGAAAGGACATCTGAAATGACACAGTAGAATAGAGAAATAAAAATAGAGAAAAAAATCAGTAGGGATCAGGGAATTGAATGGCAACACAAAACACAAACATATACATTATGAGTGTCCCATAAGGAAAAGACAAGTAAAAGAGGACAGTAGGAGTGTTTGAGGAGATAATGGCCCCAAATTTCCCAACTCTTATGAGGGTCATGGATATACATGTCTAGGAAGCACAGCATACTTCAAGACACATACCTATCAGATGATCAAAATCTCAAGGAAAAGACAGAATCCTGAAAGCATCAAGAGAAAAGAGGTCCATTTTTATATGGAAGTTCGATAAGATTAAGCGCTGATTTATCATCTAAAGCCAGGGATGCAATAAGGAAGTGGTATGACATAATTAAGGTGCTGAAAGAAAAAAAAGCCAGAATTCTGTATCCAGCAAAATTGTCATTCAAATATAAGGGAGAACTTTAAATATTCACAAACATAATTTGAGAGAATTTTCCAATAAGAGTCTTGCCATTCAAGAAATACTAAAGGGAGTTCTGCAGGTTGAAAGGAAAAAAAAAACAGGAAAGAAAGGATTGGAGGAGAATGTAGAAAGGAAGATTATTGATAAGGGTAACTAAAAGGATAAAAAGAAATAAAAGTAAAATGTGACATATATAAGCCTAAAGAAAAAATGGCTAAAGTAAATACTGCCTTTACAATAATAACATTGAATGTTAATGGATTAAACTCTCAAATCAAAAGACAAAGATTGGCAGAAAAGATAAAGAAACATGACCCATCTATATCCTGTCTAAAAGAAACTCACTTTACACTCAGGGACACAAACAACTTGCAAGTGAAAGATTGGAAACCATTTTACATATGAACAGTAATCAAAAAAAAGTGGAGTAGCAATACTAATATTGGACAAAATAGACTTTATATGCAAAACTGCTGTAAGAGGCAAAGAAGAACACTATATATTAATAAAGGAGGTATTCTACCAAGAAGAAAGAACAACTATAAATACTTATGCACCTAACCAGATGCCCCAAAATACTTGAGGCTAATACTTTCAAACATAAGGAGAGAAATAGATGCCTCTACAAACATAGTGAGGTACTTCAAAACACCATTATCACCATTAGATAGAACATTTCATCAGAGACTCAATAAAGAAACAGAAACTTTGAGTAATATGTTAGGGGAACTAGACCAAATGGACTTATACAGAACATTAACTCCCAAACAGAAAGATATACATTCTTCTCATTATCAGGATAAACCACATGCTAGGACAAGTCTCAATGAATTTAGAAATATTGAAATTGTACAAAGCACAATCTCTGACCACAACAAAATGAAGCTGGAAATCGATAAAGGGGAAAAAACTGGAATAGCCACTGAGGCAGTTTGAGATTATTTTATGAACCACAAAAAGAGAAAGATTATGTTTGTAAACTAATCTATTCCTCTGGGTGTGATAACTTCTGATTGCATTAAATCCAATTGATAGTCCTTTGATTAGATTACTTGATAAAATCGAATTAGGGCTTTTGATTGGACTATGTCAATGAGGTGCAACATAGGTTGAGTTTCAGCCCCCTTGCTGGGTCTAATATAAAAGGACTCACACAGATAGAAAGAGGAAAATGGGAGCTGGCATATTTGATTCTGCAATGTGAGAGAGAGGAATGTTTAAGCCAAAATCCCCCAAGAGGCTGGGTCCACTGAGCAGCTCAAGAAGAGACCAGCCCTATTACATGCCTATTAGATTACAGCTGAATTTGGGAAGAAAGTGGAACAGCTGAGACTGATATAGAAGGCCTGGAAAGAGACAAACCCTATGCCTGGTTGCTCACTGCAGAGCTCCAAGAAATGATAGATTCTGGAGGGGAAGGCTGAGACCTCTCAAATATTGGTGGTCATCTTACCTACCATGTGGCAACAATGCCAGGATCAACAGTAGCTGACTTTGGTGAGAAAGCACCTTTTATGGTGCCTTGAGTTGGACCATGATCAAGTGGGTTTTATCTCAGGTATGCCAGGATGGTTCAACATAAGAAAATCAATTAACATAATACACTACATTAACAGATTGAAGGATAAAAAAATCTCATGATTATCTCTATCAATGCAGAAAAGGCGTTCAACAAAATACAGAATCTATTTTTGGTAAAAATACTTCAAAATATTGGATTTGAAGGATACTTCCTCAACATGATAAAGGGCATATATGAAAAACCCACAGCTATCATCATACTCAATTGTGAAAGGTGAAAGACTTTCCCTCTAAGATCTGGGACTAGACAAGAATACCCACTGACACCACTCATATTTAATATAGTCTTAGAAGTACTTGCTTGAGCACTTAGGCAAGAAAAATAAAGTAAAGTAATCCAAACTGGAAAGGAAGAGGTAAAACTTTTGCTATTTGCAGATGACATGCTCCTATACATAGAAAGTCCTGAAAGATCTACAACAAAGATTTGAGAGCTGATAAATGATTTCAGTAATGTGGTGGTATATAAGACCAACATGCAAAAAACACTAGTGTTTCTGTACACTAATAATGAGCCATCAGAAGATGAAATCAAGAAAAAAATCCCTTTCACAATAGTAACTAAAAGAATCAAATATCCAGGAATAAATTTAACTAAAGATATAAAGGACTTCTACACAGAAAATACACAATATTGCTAAAGGAACTCATAGAAGACCTAAAAAAAGAAAGAGTATTCACTATTCATGAATTGGAAGACTAAATATCATTATGATGACTATCCTACCCAAATTGATTTACAGATTCAATGCAATCCCAATAAAATTCCAACAGCATTTTTTTACTGAACTGGAAAAGCCAATTTTCATATTTATTTGGAAAGGTAAGGGATCCCAAATATCCAAAAACATATTGAAAAGTAAAAATGAAATTGGAAGAATCATGCTAACTGTCTTTAAATCATAATACAAAGATACAGTGGTGAAAACTGCATGGAATTAGGACAAGGATAGATATACTGAACAATATAACTGAATTGAGAGTTCAGATATAGACCTGCATATATTTAGCCAATTGATATTTGACAAGGCCACCAAGCCTACTAAACTGGGACATAATAGTCTCTTCAACAAATGGTGTTTGGAAAACTGGATATCCATATCCAAAAGAATGAAAGAGGGTCACTTTCTCATCCCTGTACAAAAGTTAACTCAAGATGGAACAAAGACCTAAATATAAGAGTCAAGACCATAAAGCTCCTAGAAGATAATATAGGGAAGCATCTATGAGATATTGTAGTACAAAATGCCTTCATAAACTTTAAACCCAAAACACAAGCAATGAAAGAAATATATATAAATGGGACATCCTCAAAATAAAAAAAAAACTTTTGTGTTTCAAAGGAGTTTGTCAAGAAAATGAAAAGACAGCTTGCTCAATGGGAGAAAATATTTTTGAACTACCTATCTGATAAGGGCCTAATATCTAACCTATATAAATAAAATATTCATCTAAAAAATAAAAAGGCATAACTCATTTAAAAAATGGGCAAGAGATTTGAACAGACACTTTTCCAAAGAGGAAATACAAATGGCTAAAAATCACATGAAAAGATGTTCAACATCACTAGCTATTAGGGAAATTCAAATAAAAAGTACTATGAGATATCATCTTACACCTTATACACTGGCTGCTATTTAAAAAACAAAACTTTAAATGTTGGAGATGATCTGGAGGAATAGGAACACTTATCCACTGCTTGTGGTAGCACAGAATGGTGCATCCACTGTGGAGGGTGATTTGTTAGTTCCTCATGACACTAAGCATGGAATTTCCATTTGATCCAGCAATCCCACAACTAGGATTATACCCAGAAGAATGGAAAGCAGGGATGCAAACAGATGTATGCATACCAATGTTCGTTGCAGCATTATTCACAATTTCCAGAAGCTGGAAGCAACCCAAGTGTCTATCAAAGGAAGAGGAGATAAAAAAAATATGGTATATGGGATGGGATGTAATATTACTAGGCTGTAAGAAGGATTGAAATTTTGACACATGTGACAACATGAATGAATCTCAAAGCCCTTATGTTGAGTGAAGTAAGCCAGTCACTAAAGGACAAATATTGTGTAATCTCGCTGATATGAACTAAAGATATTGAGCATACTCACAGAGGTAGATTCTGGAAGGTAGGTTACCAGGAGATGGAAAGGTCATAGTGAGTAGTAAGCCAATGCTCAATCTGGGCAGAATCTATGATAAGGTGGGTGGAGAAGGTTTGGCAGTCAATTTGGGTGTTGGTGGTGCAGCGATGTGAATGAGGTCGACAATGCTGGACAGTGAGCACAAGTAGGGGTGGAGGGTGGAGTTGGGCTATCCATAGAGCTGGGGGGAGGGCTGGAGGAAGGAACAGGTGAACTCGGGAGACAGAGGACTGTGGTTGAGAATACAATTGTGGGAGTTTTCTTTTGGCAACTATGATAGGGGAGGGTCACTGGTGCAGGGTGTTAGTGGTGGGGAAATGTGTGGGGAGGAGTGCACCTGGGGCATGCCTCTACTGAATATGAATGTGTTCATGTAGTCATAGTGTGTTAACTTAGTGGGTGTAGTTCCACCCAATA
>PVKH010028453.1:0-12836 GCA_004027955.1 Chaetophractus vellerosus
TAAATTTTAGCAGCTTTGTTGTAGATTTCTCAGGGCTTTCTAAGTATAGGATCCTCTCATCTGAAAATAATGAAATTTTCACTTCTTCCTTTCCAAATTGGATGCCCTTTAAATCTTTTTCTTGCCTCAGTGATTGAGCAAGTACTTCTAGGAAAATGTTATAGAAGAGTGGTGACAGTGAGCATCCTTGTCTTGTGCCTGATCTCAGAGGGAAGGGTCTTAGGATTTCCCCATTGAAGATGTTAGCTTTTCATTCTTCAAATATACCTTTTATCATGTTCAGAAAGTTTCCTTCTATTCCTATCTTTTGCAGTGTTTTTATCAGGAAAGGGTGTTGTATTTTGTCGAATGCTTTTTCTGCATCTATGGAGATGACCATGTGATTTTTTTCTTTCTATCTGTTTATGTGGTGTATTCCATTGATTGATTTTCTTATGTTGAACCATTCTTGCATACCCGGGATAAAACCCACTTTGTCATGGTGTATAATGCATTTGATATGTTGTTGAATGTGATTAGCAAGTATTTTGTTCAGGATTTTAGCATCTAGGTTCATTAGAGAAATTGGTCTGTAATTTTCCTTTCTTGTGGTATTTTTGTTTGGCTTAGGTATTAGAGTAATGTTGGTTTCATAAAATGAGTTTGTGAATGTTCCTTCTATTTCTGTTTTTGGAAGAGCTTAAGCAGGATTGGTGTTAGTTCTTTATGGAATGTTTGGTAGAATTCAGCTGTGAAGCCATCTGGACCTGGGCTCTTCTTAGTTGGGAGGTTTTTGATGCCTGAGTCTATCTTTTTACTTGTAATTGGATTGTTGGGTTCATCGATTTGTCCTTTCATCAGTGTAGGCTGCTTGTGAGTTTCTGGGAATTTGTCCATTTCCTCTAAATTATCATTCTTGTTAGCCTAGAATTTTTCATAGTATCCTCTTTTGATATTCTTCATTTCAGTGGGTCAGTAGTGATATCCCTTTCTTCATTCCTTGTTTTGCATATTTGCATCTGCTCTCTTTTTCTTTGTTAGTCTGGCTAATAGTTTGTCAATTTTATTGATCTTCACAGAGAACCAGCTTTTCATTTTGTTTATTTTTTCTAGTGGTTTCTTATTTTCTATTTCATTTAGCTCTGCTTTGATCTTTGTTATTTCTTTCTTTCTGCTTCCTTTAGGGTTAATTTCTTTTAGTTCTTCCAATCCTTTGAGGTGTGAAGTTAATTCTTCAATTTTAGCTCTTTCTTCTTTTTTAATATATGCATTTAGAGCTATAAATATCCCCCTCAGCACTGCTTTGGCTGCAATCCATAGGTTTTGATATATTGTGTTGTCACTTTCATTCGATTTGAAGTAGTTACTGATTTCCTTTGAGATTTCCTCTTTGACCCATGGTTTGTCCAAGAATGTGCTGTTTAATTTCCATATCATCATGCCTAATCTAGTTTTCTGGCCCTTAGTGATTTCATATATCATTCCATTGTGGTCAGAGAAACTACCTTGTGTAATCTAAATTATTCTGAACTCATTGAGAGTTGTTCTGTGGCCTAGCATGTGGTATATCTTAGACTATGATCCATGTGTGCTCGAGAAGAATGTATATCCCTCTCTATTAGGGTGTAGCATTCTTTATGTATCTATTAATCCATGTCCTCTAAAGTATTATTCACGTTCTTTGTTTCTTACTTATTCTCTGTCTAGAAGTTTTGTCTAATGATGATAATGGTATATTGAAGTCCCCCACTATAATTGTAGATGCATTTATTTCCCCACTTAGTTTTTCCAGTGTTTGCATCACATATTTAGAGGCACCATGATTAGATGCATAAATGTTTATGATTGTTCTTTCTTCTTGAGATATTACCACTTTTACTAATATATATTGTCCCTCTTTGTGTGTTATGATTGCTTTGCATTTAAAGTCTATTTTGTCTGATGTTAGGATAGGTACTCCTGCCCTTTTTGGTTGTTATTTGCTTGTAAAATGGTTTTCCAGACACTCACTTTCATCCTTCTTGAAACCCTGAGTCTAAGTTTGGTGTCTTGTAAACAGCATATTGATGGGTCATATTTCTTTATCCAGTCTGCCAATCTGTGTCTCTTGACTGGTGGATTTAATTTGTTTACATTCAGTGTTATTACTCTCAAAGAATTTCTTACATCTGCTATATTTTCTTTGGGGTTATGTATGTCCTATGTAGTTTTTGTTTGTCTTTATGTTGTTTTTGTTGTTCTTACACTCTCCTCCACCTCTCTCTCTCCTGTTTTTTCCTTTCAACATTTAGTGCATCTTTTAGTATTTCTTGAAGTGCAGGTTTCTTATTGACATATCCCCTTAATTTCTGCTTATCTGTGAATATTTTGAGCTCTCAGTCATTTATGAATGCCAGCTTTGCTGGATAGAGAATTTGTGGCTGGAATTTTTTTTTGTTTTAGTTCCTTGACAATGTCATTCCACTGTCTTCTTGCCTCCATGGTTTCAGCTGAGAACTTAGCACTTAATTTTATTCTGCTTCCATTGTATGTGATGGTTCTCTTTTCTCATGCTGTCTTGAGAATTTTCTCTTTATCTTGAGCATTGGACATTTTGACAAGTATATGTTCTGGGGTGGCCTGTTGGGATTTATACTCCTTTGGGTGCACTGTGCTTCCTGGATATGTACATCCATCTCCCTCATTAGGGTTGGTAAGTTTTCAGCCATTATATCCTTCAAAACTCCTTCTGTTCCCTTTCCCTTATTTTCTTCTTCTGGGATGCCTATAATGTGTATATTTGTATGTTTTATTTTATTGGTTAAATCCCTGAGTCCCTGCTGGATTTTTTCTATCTTTTTATCTATCTTTTCTACTATCTGTTTGATTTCAGATGTACTGTCTTCCACATCACTCATTCTTTCTTCTGTCTGTTCAAATCTGCTGTTATTGGAATCTGTTTTCTTTTTGATCTCTTGGACTATGCTATTCATCGACCTCATATCTGTTATTTTTTAATGTATCTTTATAATTTCTTCAGTATGTGCTTCCAGTGTCTTCTTAATATCCTTAATCTTTTTCTTCCTCTCATTCAGTTTGGCCATTATATTTTTTTGGACAGCTTTGATTATTTGTTCTATGTTCTGTGGCTCTTCCTGGTTTTGGTTTGCTCTTTGAAATGGTCCATGCCTTCCAGTTTCTCAGTATTGCTTGTAATTTTTTGATGCCTTCTGGTCATCATTTTATCTTGATGGGTTTATTCTGTTGATTGGCTTCTCCCTCTGCTTTAGAGTTTTATTTAGCTTGTAGTTCTGTGTGTGTGTTAGGTTTTCTCTTTGATAGTTTCTTCCTTTTGTTGTATTTCCTTGCTTTTTTGTATATTCCCTTGAATGAAGAAGATTAGGGCCAGAGCAGTAAAAAGGGTTAAGAAAAGAAAGGGGATCATAGTACTATTGATAAATGTTGGAAGAGGGGCCATATCAGACTAAATAAATTGAAAGTTTAACTCATAGAGGCTATGTAGAGTAATAGGGGAAGAAAATTGGAGTGCCTACAATGGAATAGGGAATCAAATAGAGAAAAATATATAGAATATTTTATAAGGCCAGAATGATATGGGGAGATAAAACTAATAAAGTAATCGCTGAAAGAAAAAAGCTAATATGTAAAGAAAGAAAGAAAATAGAACAGAATAGGCAAGATAGAAATAAACAAGAATGACATTGAGAGCAAATTAAAAAGTGTGGAAAGTAAGACCCACAACAGAAAGCTGAAGGTAGAATGATGAAGGAAGGAGAAAAGATAGCATTGGTAGACACAATCACTATACACAGAGAATGGAAAGTCAAGGATAAAGAAGAGCAGCAAAGAAGAAAGAGGCTATCAGCACCTAATTTTAAGAAAGACAAGAGGAGAGAGTAGAGGTATGAAGCACAGAAGCATGTAGTCAAAGGGAAAACAGCGTTCCTTTTGGGCCCTTGTGGAGACTCTCTGTCTGTGTTCATTAATCAATTGCCCTGCAGCCTTCTCTCTGCAGGATTTGAGGCAGAATTTATCATTTAAAACAGCTAGTCAATATGTTTCTCTCAATCTTTTCTTTGATGAAATAAGGGTCCTTAAAGAACGCCTCTTCTAGCCCAACCCTCCTGTGAGGGGACCCCAAATAGGCTTGTAGAGACTTATCTATTACTTCCCACTGCTTGAACCCACCACCCTCAGAGGAGCTGAGACTGTTTATTCAGCATGGAGCTGTAAAATTGCTGGCTCTGTCCTTTGGCCCTTTGCTGAATCTAGCGTCTGTGTCAGAGTTAGGTATATTAGGTCAATTAATTGTGCACCACAGATTCACCTCTCCTTTCTTCCCAGCACCACTTCCAGCTGGCTAATTCACTCCTGAAAACTGCTAGTGGTTCCTGGTTATCAAACCCACAGAAATGAAACCCCTCTCCACCCTTTGGTATTACATTCCCACTCTCGGAGTTTATTCCTGCTTTCACTGATCTGCCAGCATCTATACAGACTGCCCAGCCCCCCACCCAGAGAACAGGGTTTAGCTGCCTATGATCCCAGCTGGGGAGCAAAGAACTCATGATTTTATGCTGAGCAGTCCACCTTACACTCCAGTTGCCTCCAGACTGATGCACCTGAGACCTCCATCACCCGGCTCCCAGAAAAGACCACCCTGGCAGACTCCCATCCCCAATCAGCCATCCTCTGCTTGAAAGTGGAGAGTGCATACCTAAACCAATGCCATCTTGCCAGCACTCTTTTTATTATCTCTTGTAATTTTTATTTTTGGTAACATATCAGATTTTTTTTGTTTGTGAAGACTTTGAACTCCCCTTCATTTTTGAAGGACAACTTTGCCAGATACAGGATTCTTGACTGGAAGTTTATTTCTTTCATATCTTAAACATATCATACTACTTATTTCTTTCCTAAATGGTTTCTGATGAGAGGTCAGCACTCAATCTTATCAAGTTTCTCTTTTATGTGATGCTTTTCTTTTCTCTTATTGCTTTCAAAATATTCCCTTTATCTCTGATATTTGTCATTTGTAGCTGGCTTGGGGTAGGTCTGTTCATGTTTATTCTGTTTGCGGTGTTTATTCTTACTTGGATATTGATATATATGTCTTTTATGAGGTTACGGAAGTTTTCAGTCATTATTTCCTCTAATATTCTTTCTTACACTTTTCCATTCTCTTCTACTTCAGAGATGCTGATAATACATATGTTTTTGCATTTTGCTTTGTCTTTCAATTCCCTGAGACCCTGTTCTATTTTTTTATTCTCTTCTCTTTCTGTTCTCCTGAATTTTCCAGTTCAAAAATTCTGTCTTCAAAGTCACTAATTCTGGAACTTTTGAGAAGATGGTGAACTAGTAAGACATGAGATCTCTTCTCTTCCAGAAAAAAATAGCTAGAGGACAGGCTGAAATGGCCTGGAAAAAGATATTCTGCAGTTTAGGACATGAGGCAAAGGCTGGACACCACCAAGAGGAGAGAATGAAAAAGTAGGGAAAGTGTAATGTCAAAATTGTGAGTTGAAACCAGTAGCTACTGCTGCTGGCACCACCCCCCACACTAAAAACACTTTAGAATTCTGGGGCCTCTAGACCAGAGACTACAGACAATGAGCGATCCAGGGATCTACAAACCCAGGAGGGGAGAGAGAGGGACACAGCATAAGGCTGAATCAGCTGCTGATCCAAAAAGTTGGTCTGCTGCGTCCTATGAGCCCTTCCAGGCCAGGGAGGACAACACAAAGGTTTGCCCTGAGAGATAATGAAGGAATGAAGAAACCCAGCCCTCCCAATCTCCCTCTCTTCTAGCTGGGATTAATTGTTGAGGACAGCCCAGGAAAGGGGAGAAAGAGTGTCACAACCCAAGATGCTCTCAGCTTTTGACTTGCATATTCAGTCTTCTGTGTTCCAGGAGCCCTTCCAGGCCAGGTGGGGTTGTGCCATTGTTCACCTTGGAGCCTAAAGATACACAATGCTCACAATCTCCTCCTCTACTAACAGAGACTGCTTGTTGAGGACTCATGGAGGTGGAAATATTTCTGACCAAGGAAAAGAGAGAGGGCTGCCAGAGAAGGCTGGAGAACTCTCTGAAAGTAAGTTTGAATTACAAGGCCCATAGCCTCCAGACAAGAAGCTCAATCACATTGATCTGGTCTGTGTTGCAACAAATACAATCTGACCAAGCATTGAACTGATAGTTGCCAAAGATCACCATCTGCTGGCAGACCAAGGAAGTGCAATCAAGAAAATTAAAAATAATTAGGAAGACTTTTCCTGGCCTCTAAACCCTCCCTCCCTAAGGTCCTAGGAAGTGACTCTACAATAAATTACTAGGTCCAGTGCCCAGTTTTGAGCAACTAGCAGGACAATCATAACAATCCAGGTTGAGCCAAGAATCAAAGAGCACTGCTAACACACAGCCTTCTGCCACTAAATCACTAGAAAAGAGAAAGAAATTGATTGTCTGAGTAAACTACATCATAATCAGATACCTAGATGTCAGCAAAAAATTATGAGCCATACAAGAAAATAGAAGGCATGGCCCAAGGAAAAGAATACATCAAAACCCCAGAAGAGATGCAGAATTTGAGAGAATTAATCAGTGAGATATGCACAAATTTCCAAAATCAAATTAATCATTTGAAAGACAATATGGTTAAAAAGATAATTCACATCAAGAAGACATTGTGTGAACACAAAGAAGAATTTGAAATCCTGAACAGAAAAGTAACAAAGCTCATGGAAATGAAAGACACAATAAGTGAGATCAAAACACATTTGAGGCATAAAACAACAGATTCAAAATGATAAAAGAAATAATAAGTGTTGCAAAAGAAGAACAGTTAAAATTGAAGAGAGAAAAGAACTGAGAAGGAAAAGAATGGGAAAGAGTTGAGCAGAGGCTCAGAGTGTTGAAAGATAATGTGAAAAACAACACCATATGTGCCATGGGAGTTCCAGAAAGAGAAGAGAAGGGGAAAGGGGAAGAAAGTATTTGAGGAAATAATAGGTGAAAATTTCCCAACTCTCATGAAATAAATGAACTTACATGTCCAAGAAGCATACCGTACCCCAATTAGAATGAATAAGAATATACCTAGTCCAAGACACATACTACTCAGAATGTTAAATTCAAAGATAAAGAGAAAAATTCTCAGAGCAGCAAGGGAGAAATAAACCATCCTTAGAAGAGATGTCCAATAAGACCTAGAACAGATTACTTTTCAGAAACCATGGAGGCAAGAAGACAGTGGTATGATACAATTATGATACGGAAAGAGAAAAACAGCCTACCAAGAATTATTTTTCCAGCAAAATTGTCCTTCAAATATGAAGTTGAGTATAAAATATTCACACACACAAAAAAGAAACCAAGAGAGTTGGCAAAAAAAGAATCCACCTTTTCCGGAAATATTAAAGGAAGCCTTAAAACCTGAAAGAAAGACAGGAGAGATAGGCACAGAGGAAAGTATAGAAGAAGGAATAGAAGAAAGGATAACCAAAGGAGTACAAAAAACAGGTGAAAATAAGATATGACAAATGAAAATCAAAGAATAAAGTGGAAGAAGTAAATAGTGCATTTAGAGTAATATCTTTGAATGTGAATGGATTAAACTCTGCAATCAAAAGATACATGCTGAGAGAATGCATTAAAAAAACCCTAAGCCATCCATATGAGCTTACAAGAAATTCACCTTAGGACCAGGGCTACAAACCAGCTGAAAGTGAAAGTTTGGAAAAGACACTCCAGGCAAATAGTAACCATAAAAGAACAGGGGTAGCTAAACTTATATCAGACAAAATAGACTTTAAATGCAAAAAATATTATAAGAGATACAGAAGACCATTATATATTAATAAAAGGGACAATCCGCCAAAAAGATATAACAGTCATATATATCTATGCACCTAACCAGGGTACCCCAAAATACATGAGATATACTCTGGAAAAACTGAAGGGAGAAATAGACATCTCTACAATAGTCATTGAACACTTCAACACCCCACTCCAACCATTAAATAGAACAACTAGACAGAAGATCGACAAGAAAACAGAGAATGAGAACAATGTGATAAATGAGTTAGACCTCACAGACATATATGAAACACTGCATCCAAACCCAGTACATTATACATTCTTCTCAAGTGCCCATGGATCTTTCTCCAAAAAAGACCCCATTTTTGGGCACAATGCAGCTCTAAATAAATATAAAAGATTTGAAATTATATGATGCAACTTCTCAGATCTTAATAGAATGAAACTGGAAATTAATATTAGACCAAAAACAGTAAAATTTCAAATGTGTAGAGGCTGAACAACACACTCCTAAAGAATCCTTGGGTCAAGAAAAAATTTCAAGTGAAATCAGTAAATATATTGAGACAAATGAAAATGAGAACACAACATATCAAAACTTATGGGATACAGCAAAGTCAGTCATGAGAAGGAAATATAGCCCCAAATGCCTGTATAAAAAAAGAAGTGTATTTAACTGAACAACTAGAGAAACTAGAAAAAGAATAGCAAACCAATCCCTAATCAAGGAGAAGGAAAGAAATAATAATGGTTTGATCAGAAAGAAATGAAATTGAGAAAAAAAATAGTGAAAATCAACAAAACCAAAAGCTTGTTCTTTGAGAAGATCCATAAAACTGACAAAATCTTAGCGAGACTAACAAAGAAAAAAGAGAAAAGATGCAAATAAATACAATAAAAAATGAATGGGGGCAGTTACAAATGTCCCCACAGAAATAAAATGAATCATAAGAGGATATTATGGGAAACTATATGCCAACAAACTAGACAACATAAATGAAATGAACAAATTCCTAGAAATGCACAACCAACCTACACCGATGTTACAAGAAATACAAGAACTTAAGAAACCAATCACATTTAAGGAGATTGAATCCTTCATCAAATATCTCCCAGCAAAGAAAAGTCCAGGACCAGATGGCTTCACATGTGAATTCTATCAAGCATTTCAAAAAGAATTAATACCAATCCTGTTTAAACTCTTCCAAAAAATTGAAAAGGAGAGAGAATTACCCAACATATATTATGGAGCCAACATCACACTAATACCAAAGCCAGATAAAGATACTACAAGAAAAGAAAATTACAGACCATCTCTCTAGTGAACATAGATGTTAAAATTCTCAACAAAATAGTTGCAAATTGAATGTAACAACATTTTAAAAAGCATACATCAAGACGAAGTGGGACTTATTCCTGGTATGCAAGGCTGTTTCAAAATAAGAAAATCAATCAATATAATGCACCACATTAACAAAGTGAAGGGAATAAAACACATGATATTCTCAATCAATGCAGAAACGGCATTCAAAAAAATTGAGATCCTTTCTTGATAAAAACACTTCAAAAGATAGGAATAGAAGGAAAATTTCTCAATATGATAAAAGACATTTTTCAAAACCCCAGCCAACATCATACTCAATGGAAAAGGTTGAAAGCTTTCCCTCTAACATCAGGAAGAAGACAAGGATGCCCACTGCAACCATAGTTATTCAATATTGTACTAGAAGTTCTAGCTAGGACAATCAGATGAGAAAAAAAATTAAAGCATCAAAATAGGAAAAGAGGAAGTAAAACTCTCTCTGTTTGTGGATGGCATGATCCAGTACTTAGAAAATCCTGAAATATCCATGATGAAACTGTTTAGTCTAATAAATGGGTTCAGCACAGTAGCAGGATTCAAGATCAACTTGCAAAAATCAGTAATGATTTTGTACACTAGTATTGAATAACCTGAGAAGGAAACTGGGAAAAATTCCATTTTCAATAGCAACAAAAAGACTCAAATATCTAGGAATTAATTTAACCAAATATGAAGAAAAATACAAAGTAATGCTAAAATAAATTCAAAAACACCTAAACAAATGGAAAGATATTCCATGTTCATGGATTGGAAGAATAAATATCATAACAATGTTAATCTTACCCCAAATGATTTATAGATTCAATGCAATTCTAAGAAAATTCCCAATAGCTTACTTTATGGACTTAGAGAAGGCAATTTCCAAATTCATTTGGAAGGGTAAGTGCACCAGAATAGCTAAAAGCATTCTGAAAAAGAAGAGCAAAGCTACAGTGTTCAAAACAGCATGGTACTGGCATAAAGATAGACACATTGATCAGCAGAATAGATTAAGAACACAAAAATAAACCTTCACATATACAGTCTGGTTTTTGACAAACCTACCAAGTTAATGTTAAGGGACAAAATATCTCTTCAACAAATGGTGCTGGGACAATTGGATATGTATAACCAAAGAGTGAAGGAGGATCCCTATCTCACTCCCTATACAAAAATCAATGCAAAATGGATCAAAGACCTAAATATAAAAGACAGCACCATAAAATTACTAGAAGAAAATGTAGGGAAACATCTTCAAGACCTTGTAATATGTGGTGGTTTCTTAGACCTTACACCCAAAGCATGCGCAATAAAAGAAACAAAAATAGAAAAATGGGACTTTATAAAAATTAAACACTTTTGTACCTCACAGGACTTTGTCAAAAGGGTGAAAAGGTAACAAACTCACTGCAAAAAAAAAAAACATTTTGAAATCACATATCTGGTAAGGGTTTAATATCCAGGATACACAAATAGTTGTTACAATTCAGCAATAAAATGACAAATGACCCAGTTTAAAAACTAGGAAAAAAATTGAGTAGACATTTGTCCAAGAAGAAATGCAAATGGCAAAAGAACACATGAAGAAATGCTCAACATCACTAATGATTTTGGAAATGGAAATCAAAACTACAATGAGATATCATTTCACACCTATCAGAATGGCCACTATTAAAAAAGACAGAGAACTACAAGTATTGGAGAGGATGTGGAGAGATGGGAACACTTATTCACTGTTGGTAAGAATGCTGAATTGTACAGACACTGTGGAGGACTTTTTAGCAGATCCTAAAGAAGTTGAATATAGACTTGCCATGTGACCCTGTAATAACGCTAGTGGGTATATACCCAGAAGTAGTGAGTGCAGTGACATGAACAGACATCTGCATGCTGATGTTCATAGCAACATTATTGGTGATTGCCAAAAGTTGGAAACAACCCAGGTGTCCATCAACAAATGAATGGATAAATAGATTGTGGTCTATTCGCATGATGGAATATTATGCAGCTTTAAGAAAAAATGAAGTCATAAAGCATATGACAACTTGGATGAACCTGGAGTACATTACATTGAGTGAAGAAAGCTAGAAACAAAAGCACAAGCACTGTATGATATTGTCACTATGAACCAAATATATTGTGTAACATATTGTATCACCCCCCAAAAATTTATACATGTCCAGTAAATTTATGTGTTTTTTTGCCATTTGTATTTCTTCTTAGACAAATTTCTATTCAAGCTTTTTGCCCATTTTTAATTGTGCAGTTTTTCATTTTACTGTTGAGTTGTAACAATTCTTTATATATCTTTGATATTAAACCCTTATCAAATATATTTCCAAATATTTTTCCCAGTGAGTTTGTTACCTTTTCACCATTTTGACAATGTCCTGTGAAGTACAAAAATGTTTAGTTTTGAGGAGGTTCCATTAATCTATGTTTTCTTTTCCATTTTGAGTTGATTCCTATATAGGGAGTGAGATAGGGGTCCTCAAGAAAGTCATTATATATTAATTAAATAAGCAATTGTATAAGAAGAAATAACTATAATAAATATTTATGCAGCTAACCTGGGTGCCTCAAGATACATGAGGCACACACTGGCAAGTTGAAAGGGAGAAATATATGTCTCTGCAATAATACTTGGAGACTTCAATGCACCACTCTGAGCATTAGATTGAACTTCTGTACAGAGGATAAATAAGGAAACAGAGAGCTTAAGTTATATGATAAATAAATTAAACCAAGCAGACAATTATAAAGCATTACACCACAAAAGACCAAAATGTGCATTCTTCCTTATAATGTACACACATGTACCAAGTAATGGGCCACAAGGTAGGCCTCAATAAATTTAAATAGATTGAAATTATACTAAAAAAACTTTCTCTAATCATGAGAGAATGAAGCTGGAAATCAATAATGGAAGAGAAAAGGTAAAATTCATAAATATATGGAGATTAAAAATCACAGAAATAATTAGTGGGTCAAAGAAGAAAATGCAGGAAAAATAAGTAAATACCTTGAGTTGAATGAAAACAAGAACAAAACATATCAAAACCTATAGTAAACAGCAAAGTTAGTGCTGAGAGGGAAATTTATAGCCCTTAAAGATGACATTATAAATGAAAGAAAAGGGTAAAAAACAAAGACCTAACTACACATCTGGAGGAACTAGAAAAAGAACAGCAAACTAATCCCACACTAAAACAAAATAGAGAAATAATAAAGATCAGATCAGAAATAAATAAAATTGAGAATAACAACAACAAAAAAAACCACAGTAGAGAGAATCAACAAAACCAAAATCTGTTTCTTTGAGAAGATGAACAGAATCAACAAACCCTTAGCGAGATTGACAAAGAGAAAAGGAGAGCAGATGCAAATAAAATCAAAAGGGAGACGTTACCACAGAAATAAGAGATCATAAGAGGATACAATGAACAATTGTACATGAAACAACTAGACAATGAAGGCAAAATGGACAAATTCCTAAAAAACACAGCAATGACTTACACTGATCCTAGAAGAAATAGAATACCTCAACAAACCAATAACAAGGAAAGAGATTGAAACAGCCAACAAAACCTAGCAAAGATGAAAAGCCCAGGACCATATGGCTTCACAGATGCATTTTAGCACTCATTCAAACATAATCAAATATCAGTCTTGTTTGAACTCTTCCAGAAAATTGAA